>JAODAL010026866.1:0-55956 GCA_025379985.1 Phyllomedusa bahiana
AAAAATTTTTTATCCCCAAGAGAAGAATAAACCTTTATGCATATTATGCATTATGCTTTACACTGAGACGCATACGTGTTTGTTCTTCTGCTTGAAGTAACCGTGTTTTATTAATCATGTTGGAATAAAAGGTTTTAGATTTTATTAATGGACCGATGGAATTGTTTGTGCCGGATTTCAGTATTCAAGCCACTTTACATGCCAGACATAAAAAAGTGCTCTACCATGCTTTTATGTCCAACACATAAGCGTGTACGATCATGAAATAAAAAAATTGTCCTAAAGAGACTACATGAACTCTACTTCTTCTATAGCTTCACTGTGGTGTACATCAGGATAGATATTTTCATGGTATTCCAACTAATACCTGCAACAGACCCACAAACAACGTGTGAACAGACCATTTGTTAAATATCATCGGGCCATGTGCAAGAAAACAAGTCGGAATCAGTATACCTCTATATGAATGAGTGGGATCAATGATAGAAAAAGAGAGAGGCAAATGTATGGAGAAGGTATAAAAGGGGATTGGATTACAGTAAACTTCATCAAAGAGTGGCCATTAAGGCAGGCATATAACAGAAAGTGATAACTCAGTGTGCATGAGTCAAATACAGTCCTTCTAGTTCTACAGTGATATGGCACAGAATACCATCCTCATAATGTCAATCAATAGCAATCAGAATTGTCCTGTCTTTATAATATGCTTAAGACATTTAATAAATCCTGTTTCCGGTGTCCTTATGATGGTGCTTGGCAAGAGTCCCATTTTAGGAACAGGCTAGACTTAGAGATGAAATGGGATAAAATTGTCATTTTTTAGGTTAAATAAGTGGTGTGGTGTGTGACAAGAGTCCTGTTTAAGTAACAGGTTAGACCAAGATAATGGGATATCAGATGGTCACTTCTAAGGTTCAGTAGGTGGTTTGTGGCAAGAGTCCTGTTTTTGTAACAGGCTATACCAAGAGAATGGTCACTTCTGAGGTTCAGTAAGTGGCGTGTGGCAAGAGTCCCATTTTAGGAAGAAACTTGACCAAGAGATAATTGATTAAATGGTCAAGAGTTTATGGATAACAAGATCACCTCCGAGGTTCAGTAAATATAGTATAGACAACTTAAGCATCTGAATCCACAACACTGGTATCCTTGGGCACCTTCAATTAAAAAAACCTGTTTCTTTATCAAGTACACAAATTTGTTAATTTCATGCCTTCAGTAAGTAGAATGACACTATGGGCCACATGTATGAAAACTGACTAGGTCTAAATTTCACTTTGTTGCCCATAGAAACCAATCAGAGCTCCCCGTTCATTTTTCCAGAGCACTATATGAAATGAGAGGGGCGCCCTGATTGGTTGCTATGGGAAAGAAAGTGAAGTTTAGACCCAGTCAGTTTTAATACATGTAGCCCTAAGGATGCCAAAATGTTTACTTTTATAGTAAACAATAGTTCTACCTCATACAGTATATATACATATAAAATGCTGCATTTAGGAACAATCGGCCTCATTTATGAAAACTGCCTAAGCGTAAGTCTGTCCTTGTTGTCCATAACAACCAATTAGAGCTCAGCTGTCATCTTTCCAGAGCAGTAAGGCTATGTTCACACGGATTAATTGCGGGACATATTTCGCCCCGCAATTACGCCGTGACATTCATTATTCCCGGCACGTATACGCCGTGAATAAATGTCACTGTCACTTATTGATTAAATTTCCATGTCACCTATCTCCCCGCGCGTTGTATTGTGCGAGCAGGGAGAGGAGACGTAATCCATAGTTCTCTATGGATTACCGTAATGACTGGGACGTATCTCGCCCCGTATTTCGCACAGTACGGCGCGAATTATGGGCTGAAATATGTCCCAGAATAAGCCGTGTGAACATAGCCTAAGGGTATGTTCTCACGGCTTATTTGTAAACGTAATTGAGTGCGTATTTCGCCACGTATTGTGCCGCAATTGCGGTAATTTGTAGCTCTCATAGAGAACTATGGATTACGCGTCGTCACCTCAGGCATACAATACGATCGTATTGTATGCCGGGAGAGAAAAGTGACCAGTCAATTGTTAGCGGCGCTTACGCCTGTACTGTTAGCGCCGCAATACGCCATGTGAACATACCCTAAAAGAAAGGAAAGCAGAGATCTGCTTGGTTGCTATGGGCAACAAGAACAATCTTACACTTAGACAATTTTCATACATAAGGCCCAATGTCTTATTTAAAAAAAAAATCCGAGTACTTTGATATGTTCCTTTTGTCTCTTGTTAACAGAAAATTCTTCATTAAGGAAAATACTTCTTACTGACATAGTGCACGCATGTAATTGATAATCATATTTTCTGTAATTGTATGCACTGCTTGAATTTCACACTCAGGTTGTCGGTGGAAAAATGACAGAAACGGGACGTCTTGGTGCCTTCATCACCAAAGTTAAGAAGGGAAGCCTGGCGGATGTTGTGGGTCATTTAAGAGCAGGTATTCAACAGCCATGCTACAGGCTTGCTCATTACCTGGAAGTGAATTATCTTTTTATGGCTTACTATAAAATCTATATCAGCCACCTTTTTATTAAAACTACATCTTGAGTCAGAAGTCCTGACTGTCTATAGCCTATATTAACAATCAGAGTATGATTCATCACCCCCACCGGTTTATTAACATTTCCATTAAGACCTATAAGGACTTTACCTAAGTCAATAGAGAGGGGCACACCATTGCTGTGTGTTGAAGCCCTAAATCAAGGAAATATTGTAAAAAATGTTATCTAAATACTTCCTTTCTGTAAGGCAACACTGCTTAGAACTTCCAGTCTCCAGCTAGTTACAAATTGTAGACCCTGGAAGAATAATAGCTGGTCCCATGGGACATTAGCTTGCCCTAAAATAAATATATATCACGAGTTAACACATGAGTCCTGCTTGTTGCTGGTGTTGTGTTTAGTTTTGCTTAGTTAGGGCATGTCCCCACGGCACGGGTTTTCGGCCGGTTTTTCAGCCGGCTTGCGGTTTTTCAGACCGCCTGAAAAACCGGCCGAAAATGAGCAAAATTGTGCTCTATGGAATACCCGTGCAGCAGTCCCCACTGCACAGGTTTTGCGTCGGCCGGTTTTGCCGCCGGCCGTCCCGCGGCAAAACTTTGTTTAAGCACAATCTTCCGTCCGGTTTCCCGACGGAAGTTGTGCTACTCCCTGGGCGGGGGGCGGGCTGTTCTCGGCACATCGGAGAAAGGCCGCCCCCCCCCCCCCCCGCGGCCGTGGGGACGGGCGCAAAACAGGACAAATACCGGCCGGCAAACCGGACGGTATTTGTCCTGTGCAGTGGGAACGCGCCCTTAAGGTTTTTGTTTGCAGGGTCAGCATTTAAATTTGTGTTGTATGTTTTTACAGGCTGTATTCAACTATACAGAACACTGCTCTCTAAACATTTAAGACTTTTTACTTCACTATTTCAAAAAGCAAAAAATGTCATTTCTGACCTCTTAACATATTTTACAAGTGATAAATAGATATTTTAGTTAAATGATCTTTTTTTTATAAAACATATAAATAAGAATGTTATATTATAAGAAAGGCTGATTTAAAAAGGTTGGTGCTTGTAGTAAAGGTCTTTACATAAATTGAACTGACTGAAAATCAAAGCATAACTGGCTTAGTTCTATAAATATATTGAACATATGTAGTGTGTAGATAAAACTTGAAAAGATTGTGTATCTTTATGTTAATATATTTGCATTATGTTCTCTCGGTTATAGTTACTGAGGCTATAATTTTGTACCATCCTTTTTATAACCACCCTGTATATTGAAAGTGGTTGTCCACCTTTTAACACCATCTGTTTTTTAGGTCTAAATTTCTGTACTGTTTTATTTGAAATACATCTTAGTGGAGAGTTAAATAATAATATTCTGGCTTCTTGCAGCTACCACTAGTGGGAGCTTAAGACCTCACTATGTTGTTTTAATATTCATTTAAATGTTAGTCATACAGTAAGTCATATGCACTAGTAAGCCTTAGGGCTTGTTCACACACAGTTTTCACTCCGTGTTACAAGCGCTTTTTAGATCCGTCTCGGGGACCGAGAGACGGAGCTAAACAATTAGCAGTGAGATTATCACTGTGGTCTATGAGGAACACGCAGTGGCGTCCACATGAGAGATCGTCGCTGCATGTTTCCATAGCGCAGCTCGGGTCCGTCTTTGAAAGAATTGACATGCAATTCTTTCAAAGACCGAGCCGACATGCAGGAAGGGAACACGCAGCGGCGATCTCTCATGTGAACGCCGCTGCGTGTTCCTCATAGACTGCAGTGATAAACTGCTAATTGTTTAGATCCGTCTCTAGGTCCATCCTGTCGGTCCCCGAGACGGATCTAAAAAGCGCTTGTAACACGGAGTGAAAACTTCGTGTGAACAAGCCCTTAGATACTTAAGTACATGTAAAGGATGTAATTGATGGTCCCTTCTTAGACAAAAATAATTAATTAAACCCCACTAAAGCTGTGTAACATGGACATCATAGTAATAATTTCAGAATATTATCATATTTGTAGAGTTTATTGATAGAAAGCACTAGTATAAGTAAGTAGTGTTATATAGAATGAGTAAGTAATGGAAAATATAGAACAATTGGCCAGTACACACAGCCAACTGTCTCAACATTGTACTACATTATCAATGAATGACTAGAATTATAAAGATGTTAATACCCATTTGGACTGGTGTTGCTGTCTGTGTCATGTTAATTTATACTGCCAGGACCACATAGGGGAAAAAATATTCTACTAATTGTAAATTAAACGTTTAGCAGTTATTGGGTAACATTTATAAAAGTGTTAGATTGATACAATATACCTTATATGTATTGGATTTTATATGGAGACACAAAAAAGTGGTATGCTCCATAGCATAGTTCACACAGCAATGCACCATTCCATGTTGCAAGTCCCAATGGTTGGGATAGTGATGAAAAACTGGATAGACAGCAAGGGGTGCACAGGGGCAAAGCTCTATGCAACCCTGGTCACTATGGACCATCTTACAAGTGAGAAAGGCCATGAGTATGTTTGTCTTACACCCTGTTTTATGTATTCTCATTTTTGTTTGAATGAGTGGTTATCACTGGCAACATTTTTTTTCCATTGAAATGCATTTATGGACTCTCTGTTCTTTATTGAAGGTGATGAAGTTCTAGAATGGAATGGTAAACCTTTGCCAGGAGCAACAAATGAAGATGTTTACAACATAATTTTACAATCAAAATCAGAACCACAAGTGGAGATCATTGTGTCACGACCCATCGGGTATTCAACTGTTTATTTTTGTTATGTCTGCCTCGTACAGATAATTTTTTGGGGTTTTCCAGTTTGCATTAAAAATACAATTTGTGCTGTAAAAACACTAAAAATATTAAAGCTTTGTGGAAAATAAAAAAAAGCAAAAGCACTGTTGCTAAAAATTCCTGTGCTCGAATTGGGTTAATGTTCTGGCTGATCAGTGTTTTGAAATATCTGCTCTTCAACACTGAAATTGAAACACCAAGAAGGATAAGCCATAAGACTATGCAAATCGAGGACATAGCAGGTATGGCTGAGGTGTGCAAAGGATCACATTTTCAGGCACCCAGTTCCAATCTGTGGAAGGGGTTTAAAAGCCAGACTGAAAGCAAAGTTTTTAAGCCACATAAAACCTGAAAAATCAGATCAAATACTGTGGAATGATTGTGTTATTGGTCCTATTAGTCAAGGTAGCACTTATTGCCAACTATCACAGACTGATATGGTCAGAATCCTTGAACTGAGGGACCTTGGTTTATCACTCCGGCAGATCTCTAAGCGTCTGTACAGTGATGTCGGCACCATTCAACGATGCATGTCCCAATGGTTGGGAGAATGATGAAAAACTGGATTGACAGCAAGCGGTGCACAGAGGCAAACCTCTGCATGGATGAATCATCTAGAAAAATTGCGCATAGTGATCCATTCTGTACCGCAAGTGATATTTAGTCGGCACATTCCACACCAGAGGAGGCAAACAGGTTAGACACAAACCATTATAAGGTGTTTGCACAACACTGGGCTATGAGCCAGATGTCCAGCTACAGGTGTTCTTTTGACATCAGGTCACCTCTCAAAAATGCTGTCATGATGCACAGTGAGACGGCAGTGGAGGTCTATCCTTTTCAGTAATAAGTCCAACTTTTGTCTTGCATGCAATGATAGACCACGAAAATGCTGACAAGGAAATGTCAGTCTGTAAACTCCTACAATTAACAACAGCTCAACAACAATTAGGAGAAATTGTATCTAAAATATAACATTTATTTCAATAAGATTAAAAAATCTCTATAGAGCAAACAATGACCCAAAACACATAATCAAAAGTACACATAAAATGGTAGGTATATGGTATTGGAACAATATCACTGTCCCTATTACAATCCTACATATCTACCATAGGTCCCTACCTGGCAAAAATAGGGCACCCGCTCCAATAAAGAGCGACCCTGTACAGGAACCTAGCCCTACTATGCAAAGCCCCTATTATACCCTATACTGGTGAGTACAATACAAAATCTCAGTTAACAATAATGTCCCAACATGTTTCTACCTTACTTGTGGCGTCATCAGGGGACTGAAAATAGCCAGTAACTGAGAATAAAGCTCGGTTACTGTTATACGAGGCCAGAGAACAAATATATCTAGGAGAATAACATGTTGGGACATTATTGTTAACTGAGATTTTGTATTGTACTCACCAGTATAGGGTATAATAGGGGCTTTGCATAGTAGGGCTAGGTTCCTGTACAGGGTTGCTCTTTATTGGAGCGGGTGCCCTATTTTTGCTAGGTAGGGACCTATGGTAGATATGTAGGATTGTAATAGGGACAGTGATATTGTTCCAATACCATATACCTACCGTTTTATGTGTACTTTTGATTATGTGTTTTGGGTCATTGTTTGCTCTATAGAGATTTTTTAATCTTATTGAAATAAATGTTATATTTTAGATATACTTTCTCCTAATTGTTGTTGAGCTGTTGCATGCAATGATAGCCAGAGATTGGTCTGGAGACCATGTGGTCAACACCATAAAGAGGCCTTCTTAAGGGAATGTCACACTAGTCCTACTCCCTGGTATGGTGTGGGGTGGAATAATGCATGGTAGCCAGACCCTTTTCATTCCAGATACACAAACACCTTAGTATTACATGGGTTTGGTCATGAAACCTGTGCTATGATCATTTCTCCAAAGTTTTCCCAGGAGCCGTTTTTCAACATCACAACGACATGCCACATGTTGCTCGTTCTACTGTGAGCTCCCTGTGTGGTTTAAATGTGCTACCATGGCCCCCGGACTTATCTCTTATCAAACAAATCTGAGACGTCATTGATCAGCAGTTCCAAATGGAGCTGCCAGCACCCAGTCTTAATAGCGTTTTAACCCCTTAAGCCCCGGGCCTGAAAAGTAGTTAATGACCAGAACTTTTTAAGTTTTTTTTGCCTCCTTGCATTTCAACAGTTGTAACTTTTTTTTTTTACCCCAATGACGCAGTTGTATGAGGCCTCATTTTATTCGGGACAAGTTGTACTTTATGGGGGAATAGTTTAAGTTCACTTATAAATAATTGCAGAATTTTGTTTTAATTTTTTACATTTTTTTTTTGTTTTTTTACATTTTGTTTTACACCATTCACATTTCACACAATAATTTGTTAGATTAATTCTACAGGTTATTACTGTTGTGTGGATACGTAATATGTGTAGGTTTTTTTTGTGTGTAATGTATGCACAATTATTTTTTATTAAATATTTATTTTTATTTTATTATTTATTTTTTTATTATTTTTTTTTTACACTTTTTATGTTTTTTTACTTTTTTTTTTAAATCCCCTGAAGGGAGAACAGTTTTTTTTTTTTTTTTTAACACTTAGTAATGTATTAGCATATTCATATATGCTAATACATTCTAATCTGTGTCACTTTGACACAGGCAGTGATCTGGACACCACACAGTGTGTCCTGCTCACTGGCTTCATCCACAGACAGCTCTGGGGCCACTCTAGGTCCCCAGAGCTGACTGTGCAGCCGTTTCCCGAGCTCTGTCGGGTGAGCGGGTGATCCAATCACCCGACAGAGCAGGGGAACCCTTTGATTGCGCTGCGGTAACGCACCGCCGCAATCAAAGGGTTAAAGCATCGGGTTGCGGAGGTTTCCTCTGCTCCCCGATGCTCACAGGAGATGCTCTGGGATCGGGGCTGTGTAGTACAGCCCTGATCCTAGCGCAGTTGCGGCGCCGGGAGCCGCAAACCCCGATGTCTGCAGCGACACCAAAAGACGTCGCTACAGACGAATGACCGCACCAGCCGACATCAAAAGACGGTGCTTGGTCGTTAAGGGGTTAAAGTGCATTCAGCGTGGGATAACAGTGCTCAAACAACTGTAAATATCCTCAATGATAGCATGAAAAGCGAGTAAGAGCACGTGACGACCATAGTCATACCAAATAAATCGAGATGTTCTGAATATTTTCTTTCCACTTTGATATAATTTACATATAATTTATATGTCTATTGATCCTGTGATTTCCATACTTCCAGGACTTTTCTTTCTTGGTGTTGCAATTTCAATTCTGCAGAGTATATTTTAGAAATAGGGAATGGAAAAAGTTTTTTTCTAATAGTTTTTCTCCTGTTATATGACACTAGAAATGTGCATATTTAAAAATACTATATAAGGCGTTCCTGAGTTCCATGGGGCTTTCGACATCCAATAGACGTCCGACAGAGAAAAGATCATGGCATGCTTTTATCTAATGCCAGATTACAAAATTGTTCTCTCCTAGAAGTTTCCCACATGCTGTGAAATAGTTTTCTGTTGCCACCTCTGTCCATTTTGGTAGTAATATTTTTTTCCTCTTTTATTGCTATTTACTTCCAGTGACATTCCAAGGATCCCAGAAAGCTCCCATCCTCCATTAGAATCTAGTAGGTGTTTTTTTCTGTTATTTAAAGGAGTATTCTCATCTCAATAATCACATTTCAATGTGTCCCTTATATACAGCTATGATTACATGCAATTACATTATTTTTTGATTTTCACTGTTTTGGAAAGTTATTCTGTTCAAGTCTTATGTGAGTTCATAGATGTTGTTCCTAGGGTATGGCCACCACCACGGCCCCACATCAATGGCTCAAGTGCTGCTGTTTTATTCTTTTGAGTTTAGTCAGGTTTTCGGTAGCACACACTTGCAGAGCATGCGTAGAAGCTCTTGACAAAGCCTTATTTTTGCAGTGAGTAATGGTTTCCATGCATGCAAGAATCTTTCTATTTAGTTGCTCCCTCTATGCATTAGTACTGTAGGCGGACCAAAGAAAAGAGACTGCCTTGGAGTGGCAGCATTTTGTTCTTTACCTCAGCAAGGTGTGTCTTTCATTTAACAGTTATATGTTTCTTTATGATTGATAATATCATTGTATCAGAATTGTTAAGAATTTGAATTATGGCTCGCTGCACCCCCACTTGCTCATATGCATATTTATCCACTCAGGGGGGGGGGGTCATAAATAACTTTCTGGGGCACGGTGGGGATCATAATTAATTTTAGGGAGTGTGATACGGTGCAACATAGAAATTAGTAGGGGACAGTGAAGATATTTTGGTTGTAAAGAGCCCTTAATTTTTCCATGGCAGTCCTGTGAGAGATACTATTGCTCAAGTTGGGGGAATTGTACTAGTACAATGGTGCAGCATTAAGTCACCTTTATTGTAAAGCAATCATTTTTACAATAATTTGTGGAAGATATCATTCTGTAGAAAACAGCTGATTGGGAAGCTAATTCTGGCACGGATTCAGAGCTAAATCTGCGTCGGAATTGGCATCCAAAACTGAGCGCAATCCACCTCACAATGTTTAAAAAGGTAAAATAGCACGTAGTGCATGTTAATTCTGGAGGCCTTATCATGTGTGTTTCTTCTCATGTTACCTTCATGTGTGAGCTGAAATAAAACTTCATTTTAACGGTGAGTGCTGCAAAACCTCTTCTTTTGCTTTGGATTTTCAATTCCTGAGGTATTTTTAGTCTGAACACTAAAATCTGCCTCTAAATTCAGCATCAAATTCAACGATAATGAAAAAAATCCACGTCTAAATTCTGTGCTGAATATCAGCCGTGTGAACCACTCGTTTTTTGGACAGAGATTTGCAGTTTCTTAAGCGGTTTTGGAACTGTTTTTCAGAGTTGTTGTGGTTTCTGAACGCTGATTGTAAATTGATGTGAATTGGATGTGGATTTGGACACAGGTCCGCATCAAACATACGTCCAATCCACGTCCAAATTATTTCACTGTAGATTGGACGATGTTTTTTGCTCTCAATTGACTTCTATGGGCAATTTCAGTGCTGAAACGGCTTCAGTCAGTTCTTTTCAGTGCTGAATTTTTTCAGCGCTGAAAATAAATCAGGGCCGTTAAAAAAACAGCGTCGTGCACTGAAACACTGTTTTTCAATTGAAAACAACATGAGCCGAATTACAGTCTGTTTTGGATGCTGCTTCTGTTTCATATCCTGTATGTTGTGTGAATTGCTAAACTTTCTGGCTCATAAGTTTGAAAGAACACATAATCAAATTTAGTCTACAACCCAATGAACTTCATCTAGAGCAAGGTAAAAATACCTATGAGACAGGTGCCAGTTGCCTTATATCAGGGGTGGGGAGTTTCTGTTCCTGCACTCGATGTCCCCCAGTAGTAGACAAGTGTCAGGAGACTCAGAGACGAGTGCAGTAGCAGATCTCGCACAAGCTGTTCCTTCCGGATGTGCTACTGCTCATGCACTGGTCTCTGAAATTCCTGACATATGTTTGCTGACTTGGGGACATTGAGCACATCAGAAACAGCTTTAGTCCATGCCACTTCTGCCGGATATGCTATTGCACATTGGGGGAGAAGAGGCATGGACATTGGGGACTTGTGGAGGGACATGTAGCACTTCTAATTGAGCACTCATCAATGCATTTTCTCCTCCATTATCCTGTAGTGGGGAAATGGCATGGAGGAGATTTGGATGTATTTTTCGGATCGAAAACGTATCCAAAAACGCCATGTGAACATACCCTAAGGCTTTGTTCTGCGTTGTGGACCTGCAATACTCTCAGATTTCTGCTGTTTATTTTGGATTTACATGTGGCAGTTTTTGCTGCAGCTGTGTATGCGGATTAGTCCTATGAAATGGGGCTAGTCAGTGTCCTGCAGAATCTTTATGTAAAACATTGTCAATCAGTGACAGTTTACTTTTCATGTCCACAAGTTTAAAACTCTACTGTAGTTCATAACATAAATTATGGTGTGCTTCAGGTTGCTTGCAGATTTTTAATGTGGAATGCACTTATGTTGTGGACCTTAGCGCGCCGAAAAGCGCATTTGTTTACTCCTTGAAATTATGCTCTAGCAAGCACGTAATTTCAACGAAACAATAATGCGCACTGGCCTGAGGCAGATTTCTGTATTTTTGTATTTATTGGCATGGTAATTCTTTTACAGCGCACACAGTACACTCTGTAAAATCCGCAACTAAAATCTTTGAGCACATTTTACACTGCACTCAATGAGTGCTGTACTTGTACGTTCTTTAAAGCGTATTTTGGTGCGTACTAAAGCGAAAATTACATGCCAGAATACGTTGCGTGAACGTACTAACTCTTAGACAGTGTAGTTAGAGTAGACAGTCTTACAATGCACCACATTTAGCATAGTTTTGATGTGTGGCACATGTTAGAAATGTCTATTCTACCCTTACACCATTTTTGAGTTGGCTTACTTTATGCCACTAACTGCAGCAAAATTGCTAGAAACTCTCTAAAGCACCTAATGAATGTGGTGTGATTCATGTACAACATTATATTTGGCACAGATTGTGCCAGAATTCTGGCACAACTGCCTTGATAAATGTGCCCCTCAGTATCTAGTAAATGTGACGTATTTACAGATAAGTTCTGGTTGTGTCAGATGTTTCATTTGGAGCCCCTGGTGCAGATTTAGTAAAAAATGACCCAATGTGAACCAGCCTTTATGTAAATAACCCTAAACCCTCATTGTTTCCAATTGCCAGCGGACAAAATACTATTATCTCTAGCTTATACAATCAGCTTTTTATTAAATTAGGTTTTAAGGTTCTAAATTTGGATTCACAAAGGCAAGAATGCATTAGAGTCTATCAATTGCCGGCACGGTGAAATGAGTCACAGCATTTATACACAGTCAAGTCACATTATTATGACCACCAGTTAATGTCCAGAGTAAACAGCATATACAGCACAGACAGCAGCTAGTGACTCAATAAGCTCCTAGTAGGTTATCACACATATCTGGAGCCATGCTGACTGCAGTTTATCTCATAGCTGCCGGAGGGTGCGTGTGGGAGGATTCATACAGTGAACACTGTGATCAGGGGGGTCCAACAGATGCTCAGCTGGGTTCAAGTTTAGGGATTTAGGGGACCAGGGTAATACTTGGAAGTCTTGGTCGTACTCTTCCAACCAATGGTGGACAATTCAAGGTGTGTGACATGTCGCATTGTCTCAAAGAGGTTTCTCACCATGAAGTTTCACAGCGCCACAGCCAGCTTAGACTCACACATCTTGTTCAGACTGCAGACAGGTCTATAGCATTGACTGACACATCAGCTCTGCTGTTCCTAGCTATTCCTGTTCTACTGTCATGACTGCTGGAGGTTTATAAAGTGTACTATATAAGGCTTCAGAGCTCTAAAGTGTGAAAGCTTCTCATTTAGTTAAGTAAACAAAGACTCAGAAAAAAGTGACTCACATGGACGAAATGACTGAATGACTGCAACTTGGAGTAATGAGAGATAAGAGAGAGCAGGGAGTGGTGGTCAGTAACCAGAGAAACTTGTGGTCTCTAGGGGGAAATAAAATCTTTCTCTCCTGACCAAAGCAAAATCAACAAAGCAATGTATTTGGTAATTGTCTTCATTTACCTTTCTCTACTTGTTAATAGCTAATGATTGTAGTGAGAAAACTTATTTAAAGAAAACTCCCATCCACCCCAGTAAAGACAATCAGCTTGAATGGGTGTATATGATTTGCAAGGATAGATTCATACCCAAACTGGTTGAGAGTACCTTCCACGTGTATGGGTGGCCCAGAGAATACTACAAAAACATTCCCCAGACCATAATGCTGCCACCACCAGCTTATGTTCTTCCAGAAATTGTTGCAAGCTGTTTATTCTGTGATGTTTCTCGCCCGACACGCCAACATCCATCAGTTTGTTGAAACAGGAAACGTTACTCATCGGAGAAAGCAACCCTTTGTCAGTCTGCAACCCTTTGTCCAATTCTGATATTGCTGTGAAAATTGAAGCCTTTTCTGCCAATGCAGCTTCATTAGCAGAGGTGCAGTGACCATCTTTTTTGGAGCCACTTATGTACTGTAGTAGGGTTCACTGAGCTGTTCATACACATCTGGTAGTCCCCTGGTTCAGTTCACTGGTGAGCTGCTCAGTTGTAGCATGTTAATTTGCCCTTGTGCACCTTTGTATCTGATGTTCACCTCTCACTTTAATGGCATGTGTTGCTCTGCATTTTCCATGCTGCTTATTCATATTTGCTCACTCACAATACACTTTCACCACAACAGCACAGAAGCAGTTCACACACTGCGCACTTTCAGAAATACTGCGACACTTGGCTCAAAAGCCAAAAATCATGCCTTTTTGCAACTCTGATAAATCGCCCCTTTTATCCAAGACAACAACGGTTGAAACCAGAAGTTTCCATACACTATATAAAAAGACACATATGCATGTTTTTTCTCCCTATCTGACATGAAATCAGAATAAACCTTACCTGTTTTAGGTCAATTAGGAACCAAAATTATTTATATTTGCCAAATGCCAGAATAATGAGAGATAATTTTTTAAGGCATTTTTATTACTTTCTGCAAAGTCAAAATTTACATACATTTCATCAGCATTTGGTAGCATTGCCCTTTAACTGTATGACCTGGGTCAAACATTTTGGATATCCTTCCACAAGCTTCTCACAATAGTTGGTAGCAATTTTGGCCCATTCCTCCTGACAGAACTGGTGTAACTGAGCCATGTTTGTAGGTCGTCTTGCTCGCACCTGCATTTTCAGTTTTGCCCATACATTTTCAATAGGATTGAGGTTAGGGCTTTGTGATGGTCACTCCAAAACAGTGGCTTGGTTATCCTTAAGCCACTTTGTAACCAGTTTGGCAGTATGCTTCGGGTCATTGTCCACTTGAAAGACCCATTTCTGCTCAAGGTTTAACTTCCTGGCTGATGTCTTGAGATGTTGCTTCAGTATTACCACATAATCTTCTTTCCTCATGATGCCATCTATTTTGTAAAGTGCACAGTACCTGATGCAGCAAAATAACCCCACAACATGATGCTGCCACCCCCATGTTTCACAGTTGGGATGGTGTTCTTAGGCTTCCAAGCTTCTCCCTTTTCCTCCAAATGTAAGGATGGTCATTGTGGCCAAACAGTCTCCAAAAATGTAGGTTTTTGTTCCCATGTGCATTTGCAAACATTAATCTGTCTCTTTTGGAGTAATGGCTTCTTCCTGGCAGAGTGGCCTTTCAGTCCATGTTGATACAGTACTCGTTTCACTGTGGATAATGATACAATCTTACCAGCTTCTGCCAGCATCTTCAAAAGGTCTTTTGCTTTTGTTCTTGGGTTGATATGCACATGTTGGACTAAAGCACGTCCTGAGACACAGAACCCGTCTCCTTCCTGAGCGGTATGATGGCTGGACATTCCCATCTTGTTTGTACTTGTGTATAATTGTTTGTACAGATGAACGAGGCACCTTCAGGTATCTGGAAATTGTACTGAAGGATGAACCAGACTTGTACAAGTCCACAATTCTCTTCCTTATATCTTGGCTGATTTCTTTAGACTTTCCCATGATGTCACACAGAAGCAGTGTGTTTCTGGTGTGATATAAAATACATCCACAGGTGTGTCTCTAATTAACTCATATAATACCAATAAACCTCAGAAACTTCTAAAGACATGATATCCTCATAGCTGTCCCAAATTGTTTATAGACATAGTAATCCTAGTGTATGTAAACTTTTGACTTTGCAGAAAGTAATAAAAATGCCTTAAAAAATTCTCTCTCTCATTATTCTGGCATTTGGAAAATATAAATAATTGTGCTAATCCTAAAACGGGTAAGGTTTATTCTGATTTCATGTCAGATAGTGGGAAAAACATGCATATGTTATTTATATGGTGTATGTAAACCTCTGGTTTCAACTGTATGTACAGACAGCCTATCACACACCTTATATATCCACCAAGCCAGCTTACAACACGGGTTCCTTCATGAGCTAAGCGCTGCTGATATTAAAAGTAGGTGAGTTAATAATATGACTCGACTGTAATTTCCCCTTTCCAGTGGTTTGATATTTTTGTTTGGACTAGCTTTGTGTAGTATAGATGTATTATGTCAATTGTTGATTTTGATGAACTTTTTGTTTAAGGTTCTAGTTCCTTTGAATCTCAGAAGATGGATAGGCCTTCAATATCTGTTATATCTCCAACTAGTCCTGGAGCTCTTAAAGATGCACCTCAGGTCTTGCCAGGACAACTGTCTGTAAGTATTTGATGTAATGTTGCAATAAGATATCATATTTAGTTTCATGCGTATCTCTAGAATTCTAATTAGAGAGTACTTAAGAGAAATGTGTGGTTATCCCTGGAGAACAGCAAGATCTTTTAGAATATATCACTCCACAAGCTACATATGGCACCTTTGTTCTACTTTATAACTTTTTTTTAGGGTGCATATATCTGGATGTATGTAAATTCCTAATTTATGACCATTACAAATTATTTGACCTGTCTTGATTATCCGGTCTGATACATACGTGACATTATCCTGATTTTTTTTCCCTTTTATTAACTGCCATTAAATCCATTTCCAGGATGCTTGTATTAGCTCCATAAAGTGAATTGTATATTATAGACCATTGCTGTCTGTAGGGCAAAATGCATTTCTTGCTGTGTGCATTATGGTTCCTCTATTCTTCACTAAACAAAATGCTTTATAATGGTCACTAAAGCATTCTGGGAATCTATCTGCAGAGGAGCAGGGTTTACTAGAAAGGGTTTAAATGACATATGATTAACACAAGCAATATAATTTAACTGGTAAGGGGTTTTCTCAGGAAAAAATATTTTGTATATTTAGGTAAAGCATACAATGATATACTGTATACATACAAATGATTTAGTAAAGAGTTATCACATTTTCTTATGCTTATATGGTGCCATCTGGTGTATTGCAATGTGCAGGTCCACCTAATCAGTTGAGTACTACCAAACACACCTGATCAGGTCACTCTCCCCACAGCCAGATCGCTGCCTAGTAATCCTATCCTATCTACTTTAGAAAACTACTTCTTTTCAGCTTGTTAGGTTTATAAATATTGTCAGCTGCCAGAGGGTGAAGAAGACTGATTCCGTCTAGAGCCTCTAAGACCAGGAGAGATAGGACACTTCCTCCCGTCCCCACTGTTTAACCCATTGATTGCTGTGCTCAAAAACTGCAGCTTGATCAAGGGGGATTCTCCTGTCCAATTGGGTTTCCGATGGAGGCTGTGGAAAGCTTTCACAGTCAACCCTGTGGACCTAGAATAGCCCCACGGCTGTCTGCGAAGTAAACTTGCTGTTAGGACATACTGTGTGTTGCTATCATAGCAGCCTGTGTCATAATGACACAGTATATAATACATTAGCATACAGGAGTATGTTTAGTAACATCTGCTGTATATATGCTCTAAGGCAGTATGACCCCTGTTCAAGAGCTGAGCCCACTGCATATGTGGGAGATGCTGACTGTGTTACACAGCTGACACTGATAAGACTGAGATTAGAAAAACCTATGATCCTGGCTATTCAGCTTCTCAGAAGTCCCACTGAATAGCAACTGTGATATCTGAGAGTTTTCTGGGTGGATGTGGGAGGAGAAACTGCCTTGTCATCTAACTGCGCCTCCTTCACAATACAATCTTTGGGAGCCGTCTGGCAGTCATAGAAGTCCAATAAAGACTTTTCAGTGGCAGGGGTAATAGGAGAGCAGTAAATTGACAATATACTGCAATACATTAGTAGTTTACAAATTATCAAAATAAAATAACCACTGACAGAACGCAAAGTTTTTTTTGGTCAATCCATCTTCCAAAACAAACCGAAATAAAAAGTGAAAAGAAAGTAATTCCAAAATGGTTCCACTACAAACTGAAGCCTGTTCTGCAAAAAAATAGCCTTTACACAGCTATGTGGACAGAAAAATTAAAAAAAAAGTTATGGGTGTCAGAATACGGTCATGCAAAACTTTTTTATTTTTACCTTTTACTTTTTATATCTAGTAAAGCATGTGATCATACTGACTTATAGACTAAAGATGGATGCAGTACACCAATTTTTGTTAAGTGAACAAACATAAAATTGTATTTAAACATCCAAAAAGATGAGCTTCACAGTGTTTAATGTACTGTAAAAATTAAGTTATCTTTATTCTATAACCAAATTGGTTGTACGGCAGTCTGTATAGGGAGTCTCTTGTAGAAGGTGCTACATTAAACACTGTGAAAACTAATCCCCATGAAAATCCTAGAATTCTATTTTTTTCCCGCATTCATTCCCATAAATTGTTTATTTTGGGGTAGTTTTAATACATTATAATACAATGTATTTAATACATTACCTCAAATACCCATATAGCTTTGAAAACAGATTCATAAAAATGTTTTGAGTCTTGGAAGATGAGAAGGACAAAATAAAAACCAAAAATTATTAAATATCCCAAAAGAATACTGTTTTCGCATATGCTTTATCTATATAAACCACAAAGTATTGTACATATTGACATTTTCTTATGGCCATAAATTTGCCTTTTTGGCACTGAAGGTATCTTAACATATCCACATTCATTTATTTCCCTTTAAAAAGGTATATCAGTTTATTTTCTTCTTAGTGATTCAAGGGTTTGACTTTCTTTTTCTCTAAACTATACTATTTTTTTTTTTTTAATACAGTAACATAGTTTTCCATTTCCAGGTTCATTTCCTATGAATAGAAGCCTACTGATAACCACAGTTGTGGTATAATAATAATCTTTATTTATATAGCGCCAACATATTCCGCAGCACTTTACAATATAGAGGGAATAAGCACAGACAAACCAGACATTACATTATAAAAAAGCTACTGACAAATGAGACATGAGGTGTGAGGGCCCTGCTCGCAAGAGCTTACAATCTATTAGGGTGTATGGGTGAAACAAAGGCTGACAAGTGCTTGGTTTACAATGGACCAGCCATGTTACATAAATATGGGGTAGTATACATAAAATGTGGATGAACCTGCCATCCCAACCATTACATCTATATACAGATAAGTGCCTGTGGGTGCCAAAGTGCAGGAAGTGACGAATCTGTGACAGAATTTGGGGGTTGACAATTAGGGATTTTGATAGGCTTGTCTAAGAAGATGAGTTTTCAGAGCGCACTTAAAACTGTGAGGGTTGTGAGTGTGCCTGATCACATGGGGTAACATGTTCCAGAGAACTGGTGCAATACGTGCAAAATCTTGGAGACGGGCATGGGAGGTTCGGATGAGTGAGGTGTGTAGTCTTAGATCAGTAGCAGAGCGGAGAGAGCGGGTAGGGTGGTAGACAGAGATAAGGGAGGAGATGTATGGGGGTGCAGCACTGTGGAGAGCCTTATGTGTGAGAGTGAGAGTGTGGTATCACTTTGTGCCACACCACAATACAGAAAGGGAATTTGGCTATACAGTTTGAAATGTTTTAAACAGTCTTTCCCAGATGCCAAAGATTTTTAGATCTCTGTATTTCAGATTACACATTGTTGAAAGTGGCAATGTTGGTATTATACAGATCATTTAACAAAAAAAAATGTTAAAAATTCTTTAAATAACACATTCTGTGATCACTTTTCTGTCAATAGGCCTGTGTGAGGGATTCATTTTGAAGGGTGTTTAATCTGGAATTTATTTGTGAGCTGGTGAGAGGGACTAATGTGAATAACAACAATCTCTGTACAGCACTGTTGGATATAACAGTGCTATAAAAACTAATAAAATAATAAGTGAGCTGTAGTTTTATTGGTAGCATTTTGGGGTACATGACTTCTTAAATACTCTTTATTCAATTTTTTTTTTTTTATTGTGAAGGAGGTTGACCAAAATCAGCAATCCTGGCACTGGGTATTTTATAGTGATCCAAGTTCAGGATAAATAAAGTTGTTTTTTTTTTAAAAAAAAAACTCAGAATTGTACCAATAATGTTTATTTTTTATATCATAAATCGAACAAGAATTTTATTTGTTTTTAACTTTTTTTCAAATAACCTAAAGGGGTGTCCCTATTAGCGCTTATCCACACTGCAGGTCATCTTGTAGCTTGCTACAAGCTGACAGTCTCGGAGAATGGGGTGGAAAGCTCTTGCATCTGTCCTCCTCAATTATTTCCATGGAATCTCGAATATAGCACCTATAAAAAAAACTATGATTGTACTGCAGGTTGGACAACTGAGTGATAAAAGAGGGATCCTTCTACTACATCTAATAGCTTAGATGCCTTGATCACGCTGATCTCGGCATATAATTGGTTAAACAATCAGAGTTGTAGTCATTTCCATTCCAAGATGCTGACGGCAGGTATGAGCTGGAGTTAAAGGGGCTGTCTCCTCTTACTGTTTCATAGAGTCAGTAGCATTCTTTCATTTATACATCCTGTTACTTCCTGGTTACACTGTGTGTAATTAGCATATGAGCTCCATGTATTCAGACTTTTGCTAATTAGTCTAGATTAGATAAATCTCTGTCTACCAGGTCCAGAGAAGCTTGAGAGCTAAAGTAAACAGTAGTAATTAGTGTCTTTTGTCTGAAAGATCAGATAACACACAAGTTCTCAGGCTGCCAGCAGTTCTGTACTGTGACCTGTGTGACGAAGTCACTCCCTTCTATCAGATAAGTCAAACAGCAGGGGAGAACAAGCAAACAGGTCGGTAACTAGAGAAACCTGAAAGCCCTCAGAAGGTGATAGAAATCATTTGTATGTCCTCAACAAAAAAATGAACAAAGCAATATATTTTGAAAATGTCTTCATTTAGTGTTCCCTACATGTTGAAAGCTAATCTTTGTAGCGAGACAACCCCTTTAACAGCCAAAACTTGCTGTACATGGGGCAGGCCTGGCTCCTCATCCTGGTTCATACTTCCTTCCGTCAAATGTCAGGGAGGGGTTAAAGGCTGCAGAAAGGTGAGACTTGTGCATTATTACAGTTCTAAGAAAATGTGCAATTATTGCCTGTAAGAACCAGATTACTTTCTTCATCTTCAGACATATTTTCGAATAGTGAAGGCAAAGAAAGGGAAGTGGTAAAACACGATCTTCTTTTTCTAGAACAGTTTAATGAATGACTGAATAGCTCTGTGTTCAATGCGATGTACTACTGTGTGTATATAATTAGGACACTATTATTATAGTCGTGGTAATTATATTTCATTTGATTTAGGTAAAGTTATTGTATGATAAAGTAGAACATCATCTAATAGTCACTGTGCTACAAGCAATAGATCTCCCACCGCGACCAGATGGGCGCCCCAGGAATCCCTATGTAAAAATGTATTTTCTTCCGGATAGAAGGTAATAATGCTTGTTTTTTGCTTGTGCATGTTTATTACATTGTGGAAATATGAAGACAATCTTCATCAAGGGAATTGTTTGTTGTTTCTAAACTTAACCAAAAATCGGCGTCATTAATGTGACTTTAGAAAGGTAAACACTAGGCTGCAATCTTCTGAACCACCACTAGATGACAGCGAGTAACTGTACATTGTCTTTTGGCAGCGATAAAAGTAAGCGGAGGACCAAAACAGTGAAGAAAAGCTCCGAACCAAAATGGAACCAAACATTTGTTTACTCCCACGTGCATCGTAAAAATTTTAGAGAGAGAATGTTAGAAATAACTGTATGGGATCAGCCAAGAGTGCAAGAGGAGGAAAGTGAATTTCTTGGAGAGGTATTTCTTTAAGTTTAATATGGAAGATTATGTGTAACATATGCATATGATATTTCTGTACACCATCTGTGAGAGCTTTGTTTCATTTTTGCATACGAATGAAAGATCAGATTTTCAACTTGATTCAAGACAAAAGTAGCTGCTAGATTTCCAATTATTTGTAGGGTATTTTTATGTAAAGTGTTGTAAGCGCATTATTATAAAAAAAATCTTTATTTATATAGCGCCAACATATTCCGCAGCTCTTTACAATTTAGAGGGTATAACTACAGACATTACACATTAAAAAGCTACTTACAGTTGAGACACAAGGTGTGAGGGCCCTGCTCATGAGAGCTTACAATCTATAAGAGTGTATGGGTGAAACAAACGGTGAGAAGTGCTAAGTTTACAATGGAAATTGGATGAACTTGCCACCCTGACAGTATAAGATTCTAAGATTTACAGTCTCAGCTGATGTTTTACAGGGGTGGACACCCATAACCTAGAGCTCCTGTACAAGAACTGTATACAGGCCCTTTGTTTTTGTATTTCTGTTTTTCTTTAGCGGCTTGTCGATCACCACATTCTTGGCTTTCCAAAAATCACCCAATGCACCAGTACGACATGGATTCAAGTAACCGAAACACCTCACAGGTCACCTAAAACTCACCTCTAGTCATTTGTACAGTGGTGCATGATAGTTTGTGAATCTTTCGAAACTGAACAGAGGAATGAAGCTGTCTAATATTTTTGTCTTTTTTTCTTAATTTTGTTCTCTTTATCTACTTCAGGAAAATTTTATGCAGTTTTAGATCATATTTATGCAGAAATTTGGAATATTCAAAACAGTTTGCCAACTTTTAAGCATCACTGTATAGTGGCTGCCAAACTAGTCAAGCGTTTCTACCCTCATTATATAATGCACCAACATTTTTCTTTCTGTTTTATCTCTCACAATAAACATATTAACAACATAGTATGTTATGTAATAAATCAATGTCACCTATAGGGCCAACATCATGGGTAGAGCTATATCCATAGCCTCTACTATGGGGCCCGCCGCCCAGAGAATAAGAGGATCCACTGACTTGTTAGTGTTTTTGTGGGGAAGAAAAAGTTGGTGGTTTTCTTCTGTCTAGCAATACTATGTAGGTTCTCTGATGTATGGCGATACTATCAATTCCCATAATTATTGCTTCTTATTCTGCTATTTCTGTCATTAGTAGGTGGGGGCCCATTTCATTTTTTTCGGGTGCCTATGAATTCTTATAACTCCTAATCCAGCAATAAAAGGCTGGGGCACTGGTAAAGCACTGAAACCTACAGTGGGTACGGAAAGTATTCAGAGCCCTTTACATTTTTTACTCATTGTTTCATTGCAGCCATTTGGTAAGATCAAAGAAGTTAATTTTTTGCTCATTAATGTACAGTATACTCTGCACCCCATCTTGAAAGAAAAAACAAAGAAATGTAGATATTTTTGCAAATTTACTAAGCAAGAAAAACTGAAATATCACATGGTCATAAGCATTCAGACCCTTTGCTGTGGCATTCATATTTAACTAACATGCTGTCCATTTACTTCTGATCCTCCTTGAGATGGTTCTACTTGTTCATTGGAGTCCAGTTGTGTTTAATTAAACTGATTGGACTTCATTAGGAAAGGCACACACCTATCTATATAAGACCTCACAGCTAACAGTGCAGTAAAGCCAAAGAATTATTGGGTCTAAGGAACTGCCCAAGGACCCAAATCACAGAATTGTGGCAAGGAAACAGATCGGCCCAAAGGGTTAAAAAATAATTTTTTCAGCACTAAAGGCCCTAAGACCAGTGGCCCCAAAATCCTTAAAGGGGAAAAGTTTGGGACGCCCAAACCTTTCGACCTGGCCATCCACCAAACAACAATCGGGGAGGAGCCTTGGGTGAAGAGGTAAAGAAAAACCCCCAAGGGTGCTTCACTCAATACTGACAAAGGGTCGGAAAACTTAAGACCAATGATTTTTCTTTTTTTTCTTTTTTAATAAATTTTTCAAAAATACTAATTTTGTTTTTTTTTTTTTAAAAGAGGGGGTGCAAGTGCACAAAAGAGGCAAAAAATTACTTTTTGGATCTTAACCAAAATGCGCAAGAAAGAAAGAGTGGAAAATTTAAAGGGGTCTGAATACTTTCGGTACCCACTGAATTTACCTTTCTTGTACTAAAGGGGCCTTTGCGTGGTGCTAGGAATAACAGTGTCTTGCAAGGAAGCCAAAAATCACTGGTGTTTTTGCAGTCAGGAGATATATCTAATAAATATGACTGTGCTAATCATGGTAAGCCAATTTAATCACATGAATGAGTAAAGCAGGCTGCCAGTAGTTACTGTAGTCAATGAATCATTTATTGTCTATTGATTAACAATTCTGTTTTTCCATATTACATTTTCTCTGTTGGATTATAGTGCTTGTGGACTACATCTCTTAGCAAGGAGACTTTTAAAACATCAGTAATTTATTCCACTATTGTTCCTTAATTATTTGGTTGTTAGGTGTCTCATTCTTTATATCTTTCCATTTCTCCCTTATAGCAGTATTATATGGATGCTGTAGCGTTCCATTTACATTAGAATGAAAATTCAGTTTTTGCCTTAGTTATTGCTTCTCTTCAACCCCAAAATCTTACTGTTATGTTAAATTTTATTTCTTTCCCCAAGCAAAACCCAAGGGGGTTGACAATGTCCCCTTGGCCCCTACCCTAAAACCAAAAGTTCAATCTAGGAAGGGAGCAAAGACATTCTGATGTCATTAGCACTGGTAATTAAAATTTAGCAGTGAAAATTCTCCCAAAACTGTAAACCCTGGGAGGGGAGGCATGGCCGCACTTTCTCAACTAGGGCCAATTAAAACCCCCGGGGTCGAGGCGCCGTTTCCCCAGTTTTCCCGGCGGAATCGCGCCTATTTATGTCGGGGACGGGCCGCGCCATACTTTCATGTAAATCCCGCCGCGCTCACCAGTGTTTAGGCGAAGTGGGCGCTGCGTCTGAAAATTGTCCGCCGGGGGGTAGTGCGATCATACATGGGGGGAAAAGTCCGCCGCGCCTCGCCAGTGTGGGGGGCACAGGGGGGGAAAAGGGTGCGTGCGGCGCTGCGCCAATTTTTCGCCTCCGAGGAAAGTCCCCATACATGGGGGGAAAGTCCCCGCCCTGCCATTTGGGTGGGGCACAGTGCGGGGACATGGGCGCGTGCGGCGCTGCACCGAAGACCCGTCCGAGGAAGTGCCCTCATAAAAGTGGGGAAAAGCCGCCGCCCCTCGCCGTGGTGGGCACATGGGGGGGACTGGCGCGTGCGCGCTGCACCAAAATTTTCGCCGTCCGGGGAATCCCCTCATACACGGGAAAAGTCCCCCGGCCTCCCCGTGTGTGGGGCACAGTGGGGGGACAGGGGCGCTGGCGGCCTCACCGAAGATTCGCCGTCCGAAATGCCCTATACGGGGGAAAAACCCCCTCCTCCCAGTGGGGGGGCCAGTGGGGGGAATGGGCGCGTCGGCGCTGCGCCGAAAAAATCCCGCCGAGGAAGTGCACCCCGTACATGGGGGGAAAATTTCCCCCTGCACCTCCCAGTGTGTGGGGCACAGGGGGGGCATGGGCGCGTGCGGGAACAGGGCCCGCTGTGCGGGACTGCGCCAAAAAATCTTTTTTCCGATGCGAGACAGGCTGGACGGGGGAAATCATTCCACAGTCGGTGCGGGGGTATGAATCCAAATCCCCTTTTATAAAGGCGTTCTACATTTCTCAGGAAAAGAGCTGAACTTTAAAAATAAAAATTACATAAAACAAAATAAATTTTTCCAATATCCTAAGTCAAGAATTAGGATTTTGGAAATGGCCGGGAAATACAATTTAAATTCTGAAACCTATTCTTTGGCCGCCAGAAACCGGCCAATCAGAAAAGGAGCGACACTGAACATTAAAACCTAGGGGGCAGGATGACCAACAGAACCCACGGGGGGACTGTTAAAAATACAGTAAAAATGCAAAAAAACAGCTGATTGGCTGAGATAACGGGGTTTCACTCAGCCAATGAAATAGGAGCGAAAAGTCCCATTCTGGGTTTTGGGAAATTTTAAGACCAATAAAAAAACGAGCGAAAAAAGTCCCATTCTAGCCTAGGGGGAAATTTTACACCAACAAATCCACGGCGGGACTTTTAAAAAATACAGTAAAAAATGCAAAAAAAACAGCTGATTGGCTGATAGCGGGGCACCCCTACCGGGCCAATCACAGCGCGACACTTCTTTTCCCCCATTATAGTCTTGGAGAGAGGGCGCACAGAAATCTCGCCCCACGCCGGCGCCAAAAAGTGTCAACCAATAATTATTAGTATTACATGTGAAACTTCTCACTAAATAGCAAAACCCTTTCTTTAGCAATAAAGCAGTTCCAAACACGAAAACGCTTTTTGTCGCGGACCGGCGATCATGGGAAAATTGCAATAGAGAAAAACCCGGGAAAAACAGTTTTTCAAATTGTTTAACTATTCATTGGGCGCAAAAACCAGCCAATCAGAAAGGAGCGACAAGTCCCATTATATCCTATGGAGAGAATTGACCAACAGAATGGGAGCGACAGTGGCCCATTCTATCCTATGGAGAAAAATGGGCCAACAATTCAAAGGCGGGACAGTTCCAAATACAGAAAAAGGCAAAAAACGAGCTGATTTGTTGAAGCAGCGGGGGGCCATCCAGCTAGCCAAACGAGCGCGAGCTCTTTCCATAAATTCTAGGGGAATCAAAATTTAAAAAACCCATAATTTGGACCAAGGGAGAGGAGCGACGCTCCCATGGGTTTTCTAATGCAATCTGGTAAAAAATGTACGGCTAAATCAAATTATAAAAAAACTACAGAATTTTGCCGATTTTATAATACAACGAAACAATAGGTTGCTAACGAAAAAAAAAAAAAAAAAATCCCTAAAATCATTTTTATTTCTTTTTTTTTCGTTAGCCAAGGATCAATAGAATGGTGCACCGAAAAAAAAAGAAATAAGCATAATTTTTTTCTTTTTTTTCCCAAATTTTTTTTTTTTTGTTAGCCCAATTATACCTTTTTTTAACACATCGGCACAACTTCTGTAGTTATAAAATTTGATTTCAGCCATGTACATTTTTAAACCAGAGCATTGAAAAGCCCTAACTCGCTCGCTCTCCATTGGTTCAAAAATTACGGGGCCCTTTTTTAAATTTCGATTCCCCCCAAAAACCTATGAAAAGCAGCTGCGCCTTGATTGGCTAAGCGGACAGCCCCCGCTGCTTCAACCAATCAGCTCGTTTCTGCCTTTTTACTGTAATTTTGCACTGTCCCCCCCTTTGAATATGATTTTTCCCAAGGGTAAATGGGGCCCCGTCGCTCCTATTTGATGGTCAATTCCCCTCCATAGGATAAAAAATGGGACATTGCGCTCCATTCTTTGGCTGGTTTATGCCCCCCAAAGAAATAGCTTTTTCAAATTTGAATTACTGTCTTCCTGCAATTCTCTCAGGCAATTCCCTATGTGTGCCTCCCTCGGCGACGAACCGCGTTCGGTTTTAACTGCTTTTTTTTTTAAAGAAGGTTTTTTTTTTTATCTGAAATTTTTTCACTGTCTAAAAAAAATTTGTTGATTAATACCATGCCGCGCGGCCGAGCGCCGGATTTTTTAGTGCGCCTTCCTCCATAAGTATAAAGGGGGGAAGAGCTCGCGCTCTGATTGGGGGGATAGCCACCCCCCCCCGAGTCAGCCCCAAAAAACCTTTTTTTTTTTTTAACGAAAAAAACCCCCGTTTTGGATTTGATTGGTTAACCACTTATAGGCAAAAAGGGATTTGGGGGGAAATTTTGTTGGGTACTAGCTGGACCCCCTAGCCAGCCAATACCTTTTTGAATTTTTTCGTATTTTAAAATTTCCCGCCCGGGGTTTTGATGGTCAATTTTCCCCATGCTTTTAATGGGTTTACTGCGCTCCCATTCTGAGGGGGCCCGGGTTTTTGCCGACCAATGAGAAAAGGTTCAATTTTGATTCTGCTTTCCCCAATTTTCAAAATTTAAAATTTGTTGATATTTTCGCCTTCTAGAGTTTGGAAAAGTGATGTTTTTTTTTTTTATTATGTGATTTTTTACGTGCAGCACTCTTCTACCTGTTTTTTCCCCCCCTTTATAAAAAGGGGATTTTTTTTCCTATTTTATCCCTCTGCCGGGGGCCGAGCGCCAAGATTTTCTTCGCGATCTTTTGTCGCTTCCCGCATGTTCCGTTCTTCTTTACTTCGCCTCCCCGGAGCATTTGACCAAGTCTGCTTTTTCGGAGCGAGCGCCGAGACTCCGTCCGATCTCATCCGCTTCCTCGCAAAGTTTCGACCTGCTTTACTTCGCCTCTGCGGAAATTTTTGACCAAAAAAAACCTGGTCTGCTTGTGGGCTGCCGACGCCGGATTTGGCGAGCCGCGATGGTACATGCCTCGGGGCTATAACGAGCGCGCCGCGTCCCGCCCCGATACGCCTACAAACCCCGGGCCCCCCCCCCCCCCACGCCCGCCCCTTTATGCGGACCGCAGCCAAAGTGGCGAAACCCGCGTCCGACAGCGGGATTCGGGCGGGAGGGCATGACCCAAAAACAGCGTAAAGCCCGTTCTACATGTCCCCCTATATTTTTAAAACTACTGCTTTTTCAGCAAAAAAAAACAAAAATGAAAAACGAAGGGCCACAGTATAAAACTGTCCCTTGCAAGACTTTCTTTGTTGCCTATAGCAACCAATCGAGGACCTTTTTTTATTTTTTTCAGACATTATATGAAAAGAAGGACCTTTTATTGGTTGCAGGGGGAACAAGGAATCTTAGACCAAACAGTTTTTATAAAATGTGGCCCCAAGTTCTTAAAATTTTCCCTTTTGATCAAATGGTAAACCCACTTTGCCACTTTACGGCCCCTTTTTTAAAGTGGTCCTACACTAATGGGGGGAGCACTGCATGGCAACCACCGCAGGAAAAGGCACAAACCCAAATGGGCCCCAAAAACACACTGTTGCAGACCTATACTTTCCCGCTCTGGGTTGCACCACCCCCCAACAAGCATCACGCAAACGCTGCCACACAGCACCATCACCAAGAAAAGGAAAGGTTCACTACTGCTTATCGGCCCCTGGGCTCTGAAAGACTGTTGGTGATGCTGTGTGGCAGCATTGTTTTCTGTATGCTTTGGGGTTGTAGGGGGTGCAGCCCAGACCGGGGGGCTATATCGACCGCAATGGTGTGTTGGCCACTAGGTTTTTTGCGTCCCCCGTCATGGTCGCCATGCAGGCACATTCACAATGTAGGGGCCCCTTTAAAGAGTTTTACTGGAAGTGGAAGTGGCTTTTAATAACCCTTTGATCAAAAAAAATAAAAGAACCTCAGTTTTTGGGAACAAAAGATCAACGTGTAGTGTGAGGACGTGTGCTCCATGTCTCTCTATTCCATGTTTATTTCTCCTAAAACTATATGTCCTCAGAGGTAACTAATTGACCCAGAGTCTGCTCTGCCAGAGATGAGTCCAGTGTATGCACGTACAGGAAATAGCCCTGCCTACCCGCTGCTTATCCTATCTATTAGGGTAAGTTCACACGTTGGACTTTTCCTATCGGAAAAATCTGACATGTAATCCTCAGCAGAAATCTCAGGTGAAACTTCAGATTTTGGAGTGAATGTGGACTACAGCATGAGCTGGCCATTCTAATAAGAGGGAATTGGAATACTTGAGGATTCTAACGGGGAATCCAACACGGAATTCGCATTGAATTCATTGTTAAATTCTGTCATGATTCACATAGCATTTGGACTGTGGACAAGTGTAGAAACCCTGTTCAATAAATAGCAGTGAAAGGGCTAACACGGGTTTGGGTTTGTTATTAATCTGCTCATCATTAAACTGACTCATTTCTCTTCAGAGAGTGCACCTTGCCATATTTGAATTTAAATTGTCGGAAATTAGTGTACGTTACCCAATAGGCGACACACTTCTGGTAACAGGGTGCTGCCCCCAGCAAGTGCAGGATAAGCTATGTGACAGGTTCCCTTTAAGGTCCTGTTCAAAGAGTTTTTTCTGTCTGGATTCCAACACAGTTTCTGCATTGGAATCTGATGTAAAACGTGTGGAATCTTCCTATTGATATGAAAATCTGTGCTATAGTTCACACGGTGCAGTTTTTAAATTGACATGAATGGCCAACACCACCATAAAATCTGCAGCTTAAAGAGGTGTTCCAGCAGTTCAGAATGCTCATTCATCTGTTGAAAAAGGGAACAAAAGAATCATACTTACCTCATGGATGCTGTCGTTTCATTGCGGCAGTTGTTCCAACAATTCTTGGCCACAATGTGAAGTGCACGTGACTGATGTGGCATGTGATTGGCTGGGATCACCGGGACGGTTGCGGCGGCAGAACAACAACATCCAGGAGTAAGTATAATTGTTTTCTTCTATTTATCATCATGCTTCAACAGACGAATGAGCACTTTGAACTGCTGGAACAACCCTTTAAGCAGTGAATTTTGTTGTGGTTTTTAAGTCAGATTAGCCCATTCATGTAAAAACTGCACCGTGTGAACCATTGCACATGGTTCATTATAAATTGCTTTTAGGTACACCGTAGTGCCAGTAACTTTGCTTATTTGCAGTTGCATATTTGATTTCTGGTTGATGCACGTACATGACCTGCACTTTGATTAGCAGAAAAATACTGTGCTTTTAAAGATGCTGACATTTCCCATAAGAATGCATAGAGAAATTAATTTCCGGATCTCACAACCATGCTATGTGTTTTAGAAACTCAGAGTGCAGGTCACATGACCCAGTGGCATCAGTGAGAATTCCTGTATTTAGCTGCTGGTAAGCAAATTGCTGGCACTACTGTGTACCTTGAAGCGATTTTAATTAACTAAGGGGTAAAAAAGGGAGTGGTCCTTTAAACTTCATGTTTAATTTCTGTCTATGTAAATACAAGGTATGAAAACTGTCTAGCAGTAAGACTATCCTTGTTGCCCATAGCAACCAATCTCAGCCCTGCTTTAATTCTTTCAGAGCACTATCTGAAATGAAAGTTGAGCTTTGATTGGTTGCTATGAGCAACAAAGACAGTCTTATTGCTAGATAGTTTTCATACATAAGGCCCAATACCTTGCAAAGACAAAGCAAGTGTGATTAAACTCCCCATTAGTGTCTCCCATATATGTGAGATTTTTCATATTGGTTGGAATCAAAAGGATCATTATATGGTCATATGTAGTTTTAAACTCCTTGAAGGATAAGTGGCACAACATAAAATTCATGATTGATAACAAACAGGACAAATCACTGAGGGAAAAAATATGAAACACAAAGCTTCACTCAAAAAAATATATCACTGCTAGAAAAATATATGAAGCTAAGATATAACCTTTATTAGATGTACTCTAAAAAAGAAAACATACAGTACATAGCAGGTGAGACAACTGTGTCCAAGAAGACCGCTGACATAATCCAGGGGACCAAGGTAAATACTGGTATAGGGAGCACAAAAAGCAATAAGACAGGGACAACAAAAAATGGTCAAATGACCACTTAAAAGTATATCCCTGCAGTTCTCCTACCTAGCATGTGGGGGAACCACCCCGAAAAGAGCGCCCCCACTCAAACGATGGCTATACCTTACTCTTATCACTAACAGTAACAAGAGCAGAAGAGAGTCCCCATATACAGTAATTTTATCATCCAGACAGAGGGCTTATCAAATAAAACAGAATAATACACTACGTGTCCAAGGATATTGGCAAATGTTAGATGATATTGACAGTGCAGCGGCTAAAGCTAAATCCCACGACGAGGAAAGCCGACATAAGTGACGCTAAGCATTGCTTATATACTTACCGATGTGGGGACCAGTATGATGAAAACCCGCGCGCCCAGAAACGAGGCTGGCATAAAGCTGGAAGAGCAAATGTTGCTGTGGAACACAATTGGGGAATTCTGCGCATGTGCAATAAGAGCATATTCATTCCATGCTTGTGGAACACAAGCGGGAAATTCTGCGCATCCACATTAAGCGCATAGCCTCAGAGTGATTCAGTTAATAGCAAGTGCAATGCCGATATAAACACTCTTTATTCTAGAAAACGGAGGATAAATTACACTAAAGTCATCAAAGAAAAATAAATAGAAAGATACAATATAAATACAATGATATGAAAAATGACAATATTACAATAAATACAAACAGTACAAATAATATCAAATAAAAATAAGTTAAAGAAATAAAAACAAAATAAAGTCACAAACAGATGATCATGCTGACAGGATAGAAAAAGATACAAAATAGTCCAGACCAGACACTAAATCCAATAAAGAAGTGTGGACAACAGGCTTACGGAAGCATTTTGATGAAGAATAAGTATGTGGTCTTGTGCGATCATCAGGCAGGAACCTTGGTAGGAGGTTTTGCTTCCCCTCTCATGATGTAACTTTCCTCTCAGATTCTTATAGAGCTAGAGACTGCACTATTAGATGATGAACCTCACTGGTATAAACTGCAGACACATGATGAATCTTCACTACCTCTGCCTCAGCCATCACCGTTCATGCCAAGAAGACACGTGCATGGAGAGAGTTCTAGCAAAAAACTACAAAGTAAGTATCCATCCTTAAGTGGCGCAGCATCATGTCTTATTACTGTGTACATAAACCCTCTTGTGCTTCATGAAATGACCACCTATGGTTTGCTGTTGTACAGGATCTCAGCGAATCATTGATAGTGACTTCTCAGATTTTGATGTTGATGATGGTATTGGAGTTGTGCCTCCAGGTGCGTTGGTAAAAGGCATGGTCCCATCTTCTCTTTGCTTTCTGCTTCGTTTCACTAATCCAGATTCCAGTAGGATGTTCATTTTGGAGATTCAGTGTATTGTGGAGACTATTCTAATAATAAAGAACATCATTTGATTTACGTTTTCTGCAACCAACCACGCACTTTAAATAATTTCCAAGGCTTTGATTCATATCAAACTGGTAAACTATGGGGATATTAAATATTTTACTTCACAATGCTCTGAGCTAATAAATGCAACATTGTTTATAGAGCGTGAACACCATGACATCAATTAACGTTCCAAGATACATAGATTTGTCCTATTTGTTTATTTGTTCTGCTTGTTGAATTAACTAGTCTGTAGTTCTCATGAAACTGCTGCTGCACGGAAGTGTTAACGGTGCATGATGCATGGCTGCCAATTTATATTTTGCAATTAGGATGCAAAGTAGAGATTTGACTAGAGCACCACACTAATGCTTAAAGCCATGGCTTTCAAACCTATCTCAAAGCTCTGCAATGGTACACATAACAAAAAATGGGTTATCATTAAAGGAGACAGTCAGAATTATGGACATGTTCAGATGTAAGGGCCAGGAAGCCAGCTCAAAAATTGGCATTGCTCACAGTTTTTTTTCCAATGGACGGCTTTTTAAATTTAACATTGGCTCTTCTAAACACATTTAAATGCTATAACATCACGTTTGAACTAAACAGTATGTTAAATATATACTAAACCTAAAGAATATGTTATACTTAGCTGGTATCCTGTTAAATACAGTCTGCTGTTTACTGTCGCCAGCCATTTCAAGCAAAGCTGAAATATAGCAGGATTACTGCCAGACCATGAAAATGTCTGTGGTACCTAATTTTTTTACATATTTCCATGCCAACAGAGGATTTCCAGGTTAATAAACTTAAGTGAAAACCGACAAATATTGTCAAATAAGACTTATAATAGTGGTAGCACTTCACCTGTTATAAAACATTTTAAACTAAACTTTAAAGAGTTTTGTCATTTGCAGAAATTACAGATAGCGGTCCAATTGTACCAATCTTAAGCAGTACATATCTGCGAAAATACTTACACAATATATCAGTAACAAATATCTATTTTTTAGCAATCACATAAAAATACAACTATAGCACAAATGATAAAATACGTATTGCACATAGTAGAACTCATACAGAAAGTGCCTATATGAAATATCACAAAGTACCTAATAAGGAGCATTTAATTGTAACATAAACCCACATAAAGTGCTCAGAGGTCCACACAATATCAAAAATAATGAAATTTTAAAAACATAAGATATACAGTACAGACTAAAAGTTTGGACACAACTTCTCATTCCAACAGTTTTCTGTATTTTCATGAGAATGCCAAGAGTGTGCAAAGCAGTAATCAAAGCAAAAGGTGGCTACTTTGAAGAACCTAGAATATAAGACATATTTTCAGCTGTTTCATGCTTTTTGTTCAGTATATAATTCCACATGTGTTAATTCATAGTTTTGATGCCTTCAGTTTGAATCTACAATTGTTATAGTCATGAAAATACAGAAAACTGTTGGAATGAGAAGGTGTGCCCAACTTTTGGTCTGTACTGTATTAACATGTAAAAGCAACAAGGGATACAATGGAACCAGACAAAGCATTGCGCAAATGTACATCGGGGTCTAAGTGTTATGGTCTGAATCCCTTGTTGCCTTTATATGTACTATGTATATGGGATTTCATTATTTGTGTTTATGTGGGCATCTTTGAGTTCCTTACGTGGGTTTTTGCTATGCCTCAGTGCTTTTTATTGTGTGCTGCTAAGTGCAATATGTATTCTTCCATGTGTATTTTACTTATATTTTAATGTGATTCAATAAGTATTGTTATAACTGATACATTGTGTGTTTCTGTAGGCATTTGCCTACACATGGTTATTTTTGTATTTTCCTATTTCATTTTGTATATAGGTGTGTTGTTAATCCAGGGGTTAAAGAGTCATGGATGCCTTTTTATCCTATTTCAATGTTATGGTCATAATTGGGGCTTATTGTGCAAAAGTTTCAGAGTACAACCAATATTTGTTATGACCACCCATTGCCTTCAAAAATATATGACCAAGTCTGTCTGAGACTACATGAAGAGACAGAAGGTTCTGAACAAATCTACATCCACCGAAGATTTGTGGTTACTTCTCCTAAGTTGTTTGAAACAACCTTCCTGACAAGTTCCTTGGGCAGGTATATCTAGGAGAACCAAGACAGTTTTGAAGGGTGGACACAAATATTGATTTGATTTTGATTTTTCCTTTGTTCATTGATGAAAATAAACTATTAACACTCCTGTTTAAGATGTATTCTAGATGCCCCAAAATCATATGTTCTCTCAGGTAACAGGTGCTCTTCAAAAAGAGTACAACCATAAGTTGGTTTGTAACTGAGGTGCCCCAAAAGGTAGACTGCCTTGGTACAGAAGAACTGTTCTGTGTGGGATGGTTAATAGGTTGCCCATGATCTTTTCCATAAAATCCTGAAGTTTAGCTGCCATTTGTATGTGACCAACACACTAAACAATAAAAGGAAACACTCCTAGAAATATACTGTTTGCCTATAAATTTATTTTCTTCATTCTAGGTTTCATGCATATTTATGTAAATAAATGAATAACGTAGTCTGGAGTCCATAGTAGGACTTCACAACTGCATGCACTATTGAGAGTTATGGTGATAGGTTTGAAAGCAGGTGTGCAAAACACTGGAATTATGTGATATTAATGCTGTTTTTGTGTTTCTTATTTGTTTATTCACTGTGGTATAGAGATATACTAAGGATGAATTTGGTATATGCAAAAATAATATATTGTTTCAACCAAATTTTTTTAATCATATTTATTGTGATTATTTTTTTAATATATTTTAAGATTTTATAAAAATGAGGTCTAAAATATGATTATTATCAATGGTGACCGGCATGTAAATAGGCTGTTACAGCATTCTGTCTCGTACACCTCTCACTTTTTCAGTTGGGAAGTGCTAAATGTTGTCAGACGGCTTATCAATACTTTATCCATAATTTATTTTCTGTTGCATGTGGAGCATCAACAGATTCCACAAGTAAGATACACACACTAGAGCCAATTTTATAGAAAGCCAATGAACTTATTAGTATGCTTGGAGTGTGGGAGGAATCTGGAGTACATAGAAAACTCCCACTGTATTATGAGGAAAATAGTTGCAGATAAAACCCAACTGAGCTCTCCCTCCAGTGCTGCCAGGCCATACTGGAAACCACTGAGCTACCAAACTAAGTACCAATTAACTGAAACTCAGACAGCTCTACGGTTCTACTCAGTACTTGATAGAAAGGACTACACAAAAGCAGAACGAAGAGTGCACGTTACCTCTGCCCTGTTGTAGTTTGTGACAGAGTGGGAGTTGTTGTCCTTCTCTCATCCTATTTTTGAGGGAAGAAGCAATACTCTTCCTCTTTTTGAAAACTATATTTAATAGACTTTTTCGGGTTCTATAAAGACAGAAAGGATGTGTGTTTTCTACAGGGTAAATCACAAATTTTTTTTTTACAAATGTAAAAAAAACTAAATTAATTAATGTTAATAATGAAAACATAAATGCCAATGTACATACTTAAAGGGATATTCTCATCTCACAATACCAAGGTGGTAACCTGAAACCCTAAGGGCGACATGTACCAACACGCCAACGACAGGTTTTTGTTCTATTTTGCGGCAAACCCACTTTTTACGCCATATTCTTGTTGTAAATGAATTGTCATACACCAAAACCAGGCGCATTACACGTCGGGCACAACACTTTGTAATGCGCCTAAATATGGTGCACTGTGCGCCCCCGTTGCGAAATGCGCCTATTGATGCGCTTTAGATATGTTATACGTCCCGTCGGGCAATGAGCCTTGATAGACGCATACCATATACTACCAATGATATGCTATGTGCCGCGAGTTGAGCAATGCGCCCTTTTTTGATGCAATGTGCCTTTTTTGATACGATGTGCCATTTTAGGCGCATTAGGTTTTCTATGCAAGATATACCTGACGCCAATTTTTAAAAAGTATCGGACTTTCCAGCGCACTTTACACTGATTTAATGCGCCTAAAACTGGCATGGATACACACTTTTCGGACATGTCTCCCTAAATATTATTGAAAGTGCCTTCTTCACCTTATGTAGTCCCATGATCTTCTTAACTGTATATTGCTTATCTGCTAAACTCCTATATATAGTGCACTCTATGGTCTATACGGAAGCCCTGAAACCACTCTAAACATGTATCAGCAGCTTCTGGCCTCCTTTTTTTCCTTAGTGCAACTACTGGGGGGCTAAAAGTGGCCTGCCACTCAATAAATCTAGGTAACCATGCTGGACATCAGGGGAAAATGAAACTTGGCCTACCAAGTAAAGGGCAAAGGGAATACTTACCATTGCTGGTTGATAGGACTACAGAACTCCCCATGTTACCGATACTGATGAATACTAAGTATTTAGCAGCATCGGGAACGTTCACGCTCAGGCAAGCCTCTCGATGACATCTTTGACGTACCGTGTGCCTGAACTGTCTATGAACAATTCCAGACACGCCACCTCTTCTCTTGAATTAATAACCACTGCAGCCACAGGGCCTAAACCAAAAGGCTAGGTGAGAAAATCACTTTAAATGTCACAGATACTTCTAAAATTATATAATATAATGCATAATAATTTTTACGTACAGAGAAGAGCAGAAATGTCTGGCATGACAATGTAAGTAGATAACTATTACTGAAGTATTTTGTCTGGCCATACATTTAATAGTAACATATTCATAATGCTATATTAATTTTGTTATCTGTCATTTTAATTATGCAGTTTGGATCTATTGTTACATTTTCCCATATTGAATTATTAACTTTTAATCATTCATCTGGAATTTTGGTTGCTGCTGTTTAATAAAAACATATGTTCACATTAGACTTGCACAACAGTTGTCTGAATTGAAGCAAAAGCACCACCCTTCCCCACCTGAACTATTCGCTTGCATTGCACTTCATATTAAATTATTGACCAATGAAACCAATGCTTCCTTACTTAGAATTAGTCTGAGACATATTTGGCATAAGGACAAGATATGCCATAAACGTCTGTTAAGTATGGGTCCCCTCCACCCGTACCCTACACTTGCTTAGCTTTACTCGAACCAAACATGAGAAAGAATGGAGAAAGCAAGGTATATAAACAGCCACTTCTCTGTTCTGTTCAGCTGCAAATGGGGGGTAAGAGGACCCACAGCTATCAGGCATTTATAGCATATCCTATTGATATGATATAAATTCTTCAGATGGGAATACCCCTTTCCATTTGATTGATCACCTACTGTAAACAGCCATGTGTGAATATTGTTAAGGTATATAATAAATGTATTGAATGCATCTGTTTATATCAACTAGTTAATTGCCATATATTCTTTGATAAACCACTACATGCATAACAATTAGCTGCCTAAATGGGGCTGTCCACCATGTTTGTCTACTGGGAAAAAAAATGTTTCCAGAAAATTAATGCTCTCTCCTAAATAAGCTGTATTTGTCCATGAAGATAATTGAGATCCACCAGTAATATAAAAGTGTAAAAAGCCACTTTTCAATACAGAGACCCTTAAAAGTGGTGGTTTGGCTCATAAAACCCATTTACAAATACCCTATTCTGCATCAATAGTTCAGTCTTCTAAGAGCATGTGCACACGTCGTGTTGAATAAGTTTTTACAATGCGCAAAATGTATTGCGTTAAACGTATCCAAGTATGTACCACAAAGTTTGGTACATATTTGCATATGTTTTCTGGACTGCAAAAATGTACCCTATTGTTTCTGCTGGCTTTTAAATGTTTAAAACGGATCAAAAAGTGACATGTCACTTCTTTATACAGACCAATAAACCACAATGCAGTAACATATGTAAAATATGCATTTTACATTGAAATCAATGAATTAGCAAGATTAGGGTTATTTAGTTTAGAGAAAAGACGGCTTCAGGGGGACATAATAAATATGTTTAAATGGTCAATATAGAGATTTATTTATACCCAGGGCTGTATCTAGAACAAGGGGGCATCCTCTACGTCTTGAGGAACGAAAGTTTCTACATAAACATAGAAAGGGATTCTTTACTGTAAGAGCAGTGAGACTATGGAATTCTCTGCCAGAGGGACTTGTCATGGTGAATTCCCTAACAGAGTTCAAAAAGGGCTTGGATGCATTTCTGGAGCATAATAATCTAACAAGTTATAGTGTCTAGGATTCAGGAGAGGGGTCATTGATCCAGGTATTTTTCTGATTGCCAGATTGGAGTTGGGAAGGAATTTTTCCCTAAAATGAGGACAATTGGCTTCTACCTCATTGGGGGTTTTTGCCTTCCTCTGGACCAACACCTTAGCACAACAGGCTGAACTGGATGGAACGTCGTTAAATATGTATTTAGGTACGTAATATGTACCCAAATACGTATTTAACAAACGCTGTATAAACATACCCTAATGGTAAAGAACCTACCATGTCCATGCATTACACAGATAGCCTTCTGATATCAGTAGGAAGCGTGGAATATTTAATTTCCACTTAGAAGGTGTTGTGTTAAAATAGTGTTTCCCCACAGTGTACAGATGAACATTGTGAGATCCAGTTGGAGTATCACTGGGAATTTTTGTAACAAATAAGGATTGTTCAAAGTTAACAACCCTTCTGGAATGCAATACTTAGAACTGGACCATACCAATCAGTGGCTGAGCTAGCTATAGGGGGTCCAATTGGTCCACAGTTACAAGTCTGTCTGCAGCACATTTGTAAACAGAGTTACTGTAGCAACTGAGGCATGTTAGGTTTCTGTTAGATAAGACTAAACAGGTTTAATTTTGACAGTAACACCTCCATGTACTTACCCTCTTTGCTTTTCACTGGAGCCTTTTCAGTTTCTGACTGCACTGAGTTCTTACGTGGACCATTTTCAGCCCCTGGTACTAAATAAGACATGGCCAGGGAGGTCTGCATTTATTTTAGGGCCTGGTTTGGGGGTTTTAATTTATTTTTGGTTGGAGCCTGAGGTCTGAATTATTTTAAGACTCTGATCTCAGGTCTGAATTTATTTAGGGGTTTAGTCTGAGGTTTGAATTATTTCGTGATTTTGCGATTTGAGCCTGACTATATTTAGTGGTCTGATCTGGGAGTCTGAATGAATTTTGGGGTCTGACCTTGGACCTGGATTAATTTTGCTGTCTGTTTTAGTATCTTCCTAATTTCTGCACTAATTTGTCTGGGTTAAATCTGGGGTCTGATTTGAGGGCCTGGATTCATTTTGGGGTCTGGTCTGTTGTTTTAAATAATTTTGGGATCTAGAATGATTTATTCATATGATCGGAGACTGAGGTCTGCATGTGAACACAGGGTGAGATTTTGGTTTTATCTTTTGCAGTGGGGACAAGGGTCTTAGCACTTTAGATCAGAAACCAGGAGCTTTTTGGTGAACCTCTAATTGTAGTGGACAATTCCGCCTGTTTTTTATGTATTGAGTTGCTTTACTTAAATTAATAACTGGTAAAGACTTATTTTTATTTCATTGTATGTATTTTATGTAGAAATATTTGCATGATATACACAAAATAAATGTTTGTTAAATATGATTTTATGTCAGTCAATTGGAATTAAAAATTGCTGAGTATATGATTATTAAGATACAGCTTTGCAACCCAATGGTGTAGTGTCAACTTATTAAACTTTGCACTTCTTCACCATTTAATCCTTTTTACTGAATCTAAAAGGTTTAAGTTATTGGCAAGTTTTACCCTCAAGATATTAGTTAAATCTAATTTTTTCATGCTGAAAATTTTTGTATTGCTAGGCTCAAGGTCTAATACTAGGCAAAGCCGATCTACAACATTAACAGTGCCGGAACAGCAAAGAGTGACCCATCATCGTTCCCGTTCCGTATCTCCTCACCGTGTTGATGATCAGGGCAGGACCCGCTCACGCTTACCAAATGTGCCATTACAGAGGTATGTGTCAAGTGACCGTTTACAGTGCACACTGATGTTACCTGCCAACAAACAAACTTATTACATCAACTCTATAGTCCTGTTTTAATAGTCAATGTAGAAATATTCTCTCCAAACATATGTACCTCATTGCTTTAAGTGTTGGTATTTCTATGATATTCTCTGATTAGGAACTTGGTGACTTTAGGTGATATGACTGTATGCAAGTCAGTGATACTAAACTTCACAACTTCTTTAGCCAGTGGGCCCCAAACTGTGGCAAAACTGCACCTTTCGGGATGCCATGACAGCTGTTAAGGCAATGCTAGGAGACTTAGATGTGCCACGGGATAGAGACCATTTTGTTACCTATATAGTTACTTAGGGCGACATGTATGAACGTTGGCGCTGACGGGCCAGTTTTAAATAGCTTTGAGGCAGTGTAGAATGCGCCAGAATGTATGAACCTGTTCTTCTGCAGTTCATACATACAGGCGTATTGTAGTGCCAATACGACAAGTCTGGCTCAGACACCACCTTTAACTTGGTCTGACTGTTCTAACTGTTCTGCGCCTAGATTTAGATACTTCTAAGAATGTGATGCAACACCCACCAGAACGGCCCTAATCTTTGGCGCATTAAAAATTATCTTTGGTTCATTACAAAGGCAAAGTTTGGAGTGCACCTGTTCATACATTCTTTTTGGAAAACTGGTACAGCCCCGTTCACACATGTAAGACAACTTGGCCTAGAAAGGCAAATACCCCATGAGAGGTTCAAATCAAAAATACCCCAGATCAGAATAAATCCCTGGGTCAACAACCCTTCTCCAAAATCCTAGTCATTATAGTTTGTTATATTATTGTACTGTAGAAATACATCCAGACCCTTTTTGAACTCTTTTAGTGAATGCACCTTGACAACTTCCTGGTAGCTCCACAATCTCACTGCTTCTACGTAACGAATTCCCTTATATGCTTATGTAGAAATCTTCTATCTTCTAGACATAGAGGATGCCCCCCTGTTATGTTTCCGTTTACTCCATTCTGAGTATGTACCATTAATGACCACCCTTTGTTTTCTATCACTGAGCCAGTTACTTACACACTTGCAATCATTTCTCCCCAGTTCTATCATTCTTATTTTACTTACCAACCTTTATTATGCCACACTATCATATGCTTTAGAAAAATCCAGATACATGACTCACCCCAATCCAGTCTAGAACGAACCTCCTTATAGGAATTGACGAGATTAGTTTGACAGGACCGATCCTTCATAAACCCATGCTGGGACGGAGTTATACATTTATTTTCAAATAGATAATCCAGTATAGCATCTATTAGAAAACCTTCAAACAACCTACAACAGAGGTTAAGCTTACCGGCCTGTTTCCAGGATCACTTTTTGACCCCTTTTTGAATGTTGGCAACATATTTGCTATTCGCCAACCCTTTGGAACATACCCTGCTATTATACAGTCCATTAATATTAAAAATAGGGGCCTGTCTATCACATTACTTAATTCCATTATGACCTGGTGATTTGCTTATTTTCAAAATCTTTAAGTGGAGCTGTAGCTGTTCCTGGGTTTGACAGGAAACATTTAAGGTAGAATTTACCTTATCCCTCTGCACATCAACAGAAAGGTCATTTCCTACTGTATAATGGTACAGAAACCTAGTCCAACTACTTCATTTAACATCAAAATGTAATTAGCTTGCCAATTCCCATTTAAAATAAATAAAAAATGATCCTCACCTCTGCCCTCACCTCTGTTCCCACTCCACCGTCCTTACTTTCCCTAGTCTTCTTTTTACTTCTTTCTTCTTAAAATGGAGACGTCACCTCTGCAGCCTCTGACGACATCAGTGGCATGTGACTGCTGCAGTAAATCAGCGGCTGTAGTGGTGATGCCCTTGTTTAGAAGAAGTAAACAAAGGACCAGCCAGAGTAAGGGTATGTTCACACAGCTTATTTTGGGGTGCGGCGTACTCCGCTTAATACGCGGAGAAATGCACCCCATAATTACGGTAATCCATAGCTCTTATAGAGAACTTTGAATTACGCCTCCTCTCCCCGCTCCCACAATACGATCATATTGTACACGCGGGGAGATAAGTGACATGTCAATTACTTGCGGCGATCACGCGTTGCGAGTAATGTATGTCTATGGGGCCAGCGGGCTAAGGCCCCCGCGCGCCTCGGGTGTACGCACTGATCAGTGCAAGTTCCCGAAACACATGATGTACTACAGAGCGTACTGTACGTGCCGCAGTACATCGTGTGAACGTACCCTAAGGACAGCAACGTGCTGGAACGGAGTAGAGAGATAAGTATAATTTTTAAAATATTTTAAACGGGCACTAGAAGAATCCTTTGTAGATTCTCCAGCTCCTGGATCTTAGGACAGAATTAGAGGTAAGAAAACCAGCTCATCCATCCAGAGAATGCAAAGAAGACGGGAGCCCCAATACTTTGTAGAAAACGAAAGGGTAAGTCCAGTGTCCTCTAAAACTTAGCTTTTATTCTGTTTTAAAGCATGAACAGCATTAGACACACAATCAGATTATGAGTTCCAGGTCCCTTTTTAATGCTTTAAAACTAAATAAAAGTTAAGCTTTAGAGGACAGAATTTCTCCAACTGGGGTACAAACCAAAAGTTACGGACAACCAAATAAGCAAAGCATCAGCCATCAACAGGGACAGTCTGCTCACATACAAAGAAGATACCCAGGATGAAGCCCAAGTTGTCACCTGTAACCCAGAGCTGGAGATCCTATGAAGGATTGCCAGGGAACTCCAACCTGTGCTACATACAGACAACAGACTTAAAGAAATATTCCCAGTCCCCCCTTTTATTTCCTTTTGGCAACCACCTAACCTACGACATATTATTGTCCGGAGTGCCCTGAAGGCCCCAACTGAAAATAGCACCTCACCCTGCCTGCAGAACAGGTGCAAGACCTGCAGGCACATCCACACCACTGACAGTGTACCTGCCCCACAGTCACAGCAGGCACAGAATCAGGGGGACATTTTCCTGCAGATCTTCCAGCATGGTGTATCTGAAATGTGTGTGCAATGTCCCACAACAGGCCTCTATGTGGTGGAAACAGGGCCGAGACGGAGTCAGTGCACAAATGCAGTGATTTACTGTTAATAAGAGCAGGACAGCTCTCCTAGTGGCTGCACATTCCTCCAGAGAAGACCACTCTATAGAAGTTTTGTGGGTTGGGGTTTTAATGGACATTTCAAGACGCAAAGTGTGAGGAGGGGGTGGGAATATAAGCTAATGCAAAAATGGCAAACTTTGCCTTACCTCCGCGCCCGTTTGGGCTTCTGCGCCATCATCTGACCGTAAAGTACAGCGGATGCGCTGTTGACAGTGTTCGACTTCCCCAGTGGGCCCCGAGTCCGAAACATACTGTACACATCCAGCAACACTGGCGGTGTGATCGGTACATCACTGCTTACTACCGTGGGACCCATTGCTGTGGAGTTCAGGGCTCCGCTCCAGGCCTACAGCCTACAGTACTAAGCAGAGCAGGTGGCGTGATATACCGAACACCCTGCCTGCACTACTGGGTGCTAGGCCTCGGGGATGCCGGGAGCTTTGTCTTGGCGTAGGCGGCGTGATGATGTCATGCCCCGAAACCGGTCCCAAGCTCACCGGCGCAAGCTGCTCAGCGGGGAAACGAGGAGAGGTGAGTAACTTTTTTTTTTACAAACATGGGGCATGCATACGGCTACAGGGAGCATGTATACGACTTCAGGGGGCAGTATACGACTACAGGGGGCCTGTATACATCTACAGGGAGCATGTTTACGGCTACAGAGGGCAATATATGGCTACAAGGGGCATTAGTATATGGCTACAGGGGACAGTATACGACTACAAGTGGCATGTATGCTGCTTCAGTATATGGCAATAGGAAGCATACATACGGCTACAGGGGGCAGTATAAAGCTACAGGGGCATGTATACGGCTATAGGGGGGGCATGTGTATACCTACAGAGGTCTACCTACTAACAATTGCTCTATTTACCTGCCTACCTACAGGGACTATACCCTGAGGGGGTTTGTAGGTTTTTATACCTACCCTCAGATGGCTACCTACCTATCTACCTACCAGGAGCCTTCATATCTACGTACCAGGGACCTATAAACCTACTTAGAAGGGCATTTACCTATCTGCCTACTTAGTTTTGGGGGGTGCCTACCTACAATATTGGGGTTTTGCTTATCTACTATATGGGAACAAAGAAGAAGATGAAAATTTGGTACACAAACAGGAGCACTTTTACTGTGTGGGGCACAAGTGAGTCATTATTGCCATTGGAGGCACTGTGGATGGAGAGTTTGTTCGGAGGTGGAAAATAGTAGGGAAGTGCTGAAAAAGTGAGGAGTCTAAGAGGTCAGTGTCTTAAATTCAGCAGGGACAAGTCATTGCAGTCTGTTCCAGATGAAAAACAAAAGGGGGGAGAAATTAACTCGTCATAGAAGGCCATGACTCAACAGAGAAAACACCTCCGGTGTTACTGTAATCGCTTAAATGTGTGCAGAGCGCAAGGCTACAATTGGTATCCTCTTGTCACACCTCACAAGTTTCCAGATTGTTTATTTCTTGACCTGTTGTAATTTGAGTTCTCCACTTATATTATTATTAAAGATTTCAAGACCCTTTGAAGACCCCCTGTCTTATGTGTATAAAGTCTGTGAATGTTCAGTTTCTAGTATAACATATATATGTCTGAGGAAGAGAGCTAGTTCTTGAAAGCTTACCATCAAACATACTCAGTTAGCCTCTAAAAGGTATTACCTAATTTCTTCGCTCTTCTGCCACTTTATATGGCTAACACAGTACAACATAATACCTCTATTATTATATATAACATTGTAAACTCACCTCGTACACTGCAACCTTACAGTCCGGATGTTTAATAAGTAGGCAGATCAGATAAAAATGTGGCTACATGTAAATGCACAAAGCAATTACCTAAGTGATCCTAATAGGAGGCTGTTGGGTAAACTAAAGCGCTTGAATTCTAGTCTTTAGACTGTATAATACTCTATTTACCAGTTGGTGAAATACGTATTTGTGATAATTTATTGTGAATATAGTTAACATAACAATATGATTGAAAATGCTTGCCTGTTCTCAGAACTCCCATTGAAAACAATGGAGAGTACCCACGCAAGCACAGTCACTTCTCCATTCCAAAATTGGGGTTTCTGGGGACCTTTCACGAGATAGGTGTGGATTCCAGAGGTGGGACCCACACCTATCACATATTGATGACATATCCTATCAAAATGCCATTAATCTTTGAGATGGGAAACCTCTATAACCATTTTAAATTGACTATCTCTGCTTGTCAATATTTAGGGACTTATGTGCCTGTAACAAATATTTCTCAGACTCTAGTCCAGAGTGCTGAGACTGCCTAGACTGTATGCAAGGGTACCTACTCTGCACATATTATAAATTCAAGTGTCACCATTCAGTAACAGCAAACAGAGATCTTTAAATGGTAGAAAAAAAAACTGCAAAAGTTTAACATTTCTAACTGTTATTACAGAAAACCAGGTAATATATTCAATGTAAACATAAAGCATAATGTTTGCATGTGGTAATAATTGAAATATTGTGACAGGGCTGTTATCTGTCAAACCAAAACTCTGTGCATTCATGTCCCCTAAACACTTTTTTGTCTTACAAGTTTTTTAACTTTTTTTAAATTTTTTCTCCTTTTAAAATTGTTGCATACAATAATTTTGGGTCTAATTAAAATTTCCCATCAAAATGGGGCCGATCAGGGCTTTTCCAAACCCCAAGAAAACCATGTTTGCCCCCCGCAGCCCCAGTTTTTCCCTAGGTCCAGGGACTCGGACGGGTAGTTTTTTGTCTGTTTTCAAGAAAAAATAATTTTAATGGGGGGCAAAGTGCAGGGCAGGTTTTAAAGAGAGTTTTTTCGGGCTTGTTTTGAAAATTTAGGGGGAAGTTAAAAGGGAAACTGTAAAAGGGGGGGTTTACGTTCCCTAAAAAAAAGATATGTTTGCCAAAAGAAAAAGCTGAGCTTTGTGTTATTTAGGATTTTATAATAGGGGAGAGAAGCTGAGTTTCTTGAATTTTGGGGGGTTTTTGGGATACGGGAAGAGAAGTGGTCTGTGATATATAGGGCTATATGTTTGGGAAAGAAAAGGGCTAACTCTGTGTTTAAATTTTTTTTTTTTTTTTTTTTTTAAGGGGTTTTATTTGTTTAAGGGGAGGAAGCTGAGCTCGATAGGGTAGGATTATTTTGATATAAGGGAAAAACCCGGGGGCCCCGGCCCCTGTTTTTAAGATAGGGTTATAGGGATAGGGGGAAAAAAGGGGCTTGGGGCCCCTGTGATATATATGGGGGTTATATGATAGAGGCTGAGTTTCCTGTGATTTAAAGGGTTTATGATAGAGGAGGGGAAGCGGGAAGTTCTTGATATATAGGGTTATATGATAAGGAGGGGGAAGCTGAGTTCTGTGATAATGGGGTTTATTGATAGAGGGGAAAAGAAGCTGAGCCTGTGTTATTTTAGGGTTATATGTAGAGGAGGAGAAGCTGGTTCTGTGATATATAGGGTTTATGATAGAGGGGGGAGAAGTGAGCTCTGTGATAAAAAGGGGGTTATATGTTTTAGAGGAGAAAAAGTTTGAGCCTTTTGATATTTTTTAGGGTTTTATGCAGGGGGAGAGAAGCGGGAGCCCTGGGGTTATATAGGGTTTATGAAGAGGGAGGGGAAGCTGAGCTTTGTGATATTGGGGGTTTTTATGAAAAAAGGAGAAAAAGGCTAAAGCTCTGGTAAAATTTTTTGGGTTTAAATTTGATGGGAAGAGAAAAGGGCTGGCTCTGAAAATAAATGGGGTTTAAAATTATGATGGGGGAGGAGCTGACTCTGTGATATAATATGGTTTTTAATGTTAAGGGAGAAAAGGGTGTTCTCTGTGTTTATATAGGGGCTAAATGATGGGAAGGAAGAAGCTGAGCTTGTAAAAAATTGGGTTAAAAGATAGAGGGGGAGAAGCTGAGCTCGGGTGTTTTAAAGGGTTTAAATTATAATAGAGGAGAAAACCCTGAGCCCCGGGTAAATGCATGGGGAAAATATGATGGGGGGAGAGAAGCTGAGCCTGGGGGAAATATAGTGTTATTTTATAGGGGGGGAGAGAAGTTGAGCTGTGTGATAAAATTGGTTTAAATATATAGAGGAAAAGAAGTGAGCCTTTTGTGATTTTTAGGGTTTTTATGAAAAGAGGAGAAAAGGGGAAAATTCCTGTGATAAAAGGGGGCCTAAAAATTGATAGAAGAGAGAACCCCGGGCCCTCTGTTTTATTTTAGGGTTATTGTTTGGGGGAGGAAAAAAGGGGAGCTCTTGTTAATATGGGGTTTAAATTAGGGATAGAAAAAGCGAGCTCTGTGATATTTTGGGTTTTTTTGGGACAGAGGGGGAGAAAGCTGATTCTGTGATATAAAAGGTTTAAAATTTAAATAGAGGAGGAAAGTGGGGCTTGTGATATACGGGGTTATATAAAATAGGGGGAGAAAAACTGAGCTCTGGGGAAATATAGTGTTATATGATAGGGGGGAAAAAAGCTGGCTTTTGTGATACATAGGATTTAATAGAGGAGAGAAGCTGAGTTTCTGTTTATTTGGGGAATATGTTGGGGAAAAGGAAGTGAGTTTTGGTAGGGTGGGGTTTTTGTAGAGGAGGGAACGGGAAGCTCTGTGATATATGGGGCTTTATGATAGGGAGAGAAGCGGTCTCTGTGAAAATATAGGGTTAAAAATGATAGGGGAAGAAGCTGACTCTGGGTTTTAGGGGGGCTAATGAAAAAAGAGAGAAGTGAACTCATGTGATATATGGGTTATTTGATAGGGAGAGAAGCTGGGGCTCTTTTAAAATTATAGGGTTTATTTTAATAAAAGGGGGGAAAAACTGAGTTTCTGTGATTTTATAAAGGGTTATTTGATAGAGAAGCTGAGCTCTGTGAATAAAAGGGTTTTTATGATAAGGAGAGAAGTGAGCTCTGTGATATTAGGGTTATTTGAAAGAGGAGAGAGTGTTCTCTCCTGATTATATATTGGGGGTTATAGGGATAAGAGAAGTAGCTTGTGATATTTTGGGTTTTATATAATAGGAAAGGGAGAAAGCCAAAACTTGTAAATTTTATAGGGTTAAAAAGGATAAAAAGGAAACCGAGCTCTGTGTTATATCCTTTTTGGTTTTTGTTAGAGGTGGGGAAACCTGAGCTTTTTTGATTATGGGGGCTTTAGGGGAAAGGGGGGAGGGGCTGAGCCCGGGTGATTAAGGGTTTTTTGTTAGGGGAGAGAAGCTGAGATTTGAAAATATGGGGTTTTAGGGGGAAAAAATTGGTACTGGAAAATTTTAAAAAACAAAAAGAGGGCCAAAGGGGCGCACTCCTATGCAGAAAAAACGAAAAGAAATTTTTTTTGGGGGTGAGTTAAAGGGTTAAAAGACTTCACCTTACATTTGGGTTTGGTAGTAAACAGCGGGCCCCCGGGACTCCCAAATCTTGGGGGGCGGGGTCCCTTCAAAGTGGGGAAAATGTGCAAAACATTATACTTTTTGTGTGGCAAAAGGAACATTTAAGGAGATAAAAAGGATCTAGTTTTTTTTTTTCGATAATATTATTAGGAAATTTTGCGGAAACCCATTTGCGCCCTAAGTCATGGTGATGACTTTAAAAGATGTTGCTTCAGGTTTTGGGCCAAATAATTTTTTTTTCCCCAATGATTTCCCTTTTTTGGGGGTGAAGTCCCCAAAAAACCAATCCCTCCTGCGGGGCAAAACAACCCCCACAACATAAAGCTCCCTTTTTCCCATGTTTTACAGTTGGGAGGGGTGGTTTTTTGGGTTTGGCGTTTACAGGGGCACGCCCCAAATCCCGGTCGGGAAAACCCCTGCCCCGGTTTTTGGGTCTTTTTTTTTCACGTAGGGGGGGAAAAAAAAAAGCCTTTTGTCTGTGGTTTGTGGATTAAAGCCTCCCCTTTTTCCGCCCCCACATGTTCGGTAACCCCCAAAAACGGGGCCAAAGAAAAATAAAACATTTTTTCAAAGGTTTTTCCTTACCCCGGGGGTTTGAAAAAAAAACCCAACCAAACCCGCCCTGAAAAAAAAACCCCCCCAAAAAACCTGTTTTTGGGTGGGGCCAAGCTTTTTCTTCCAAGCTTCCCCTTTTTTCCCCTCCAAATGAACGAGGGGCTTTAAAGGGCCAAACATTAAAATTTTTCCAAACGGGGACATGTCTCCAAAAATGGGGGTCTTTGGTTGCGGTTTTCTTTTTTCAAACACAAATTTCGGGCTTTTTAAGGGAGCATTGGGGGGGGTTTTAATGGCTTTTTCCGGGAAAGAGGGCCCTTTTTAAAGCCCTTTTTGTTTCAGTTTCAAAGGGGCAAATTTTTTCCCATGGGCGCCCCTGCGACCCGTGCCCCCCAGTCTAGCGGCACCGCTGCCCGCATCTCACTTACCCGGCCACCATCCGCTGCTGCTCCTGTCCCCCACGGCGGGGGGCGCGTCCCCACCCCTAGGACCCCAAAAACGCCGTCTCTTTTAAAAATTTTTAAGGGGCCAGTGCACCGGGTTAATTGGGTTATTGGGCCGGTGCCCTTATTTAAGCCTGCCTTTTCCGGGAATGTTTCCCGGGATTTTTTGTGCCCATTGCCTTTTTAAAAAGGTTTTCCCCCGGGGAAACCCTTGGGGGTTTTTGTTTAAACCATGTAGAACCTTTTTCCCCTCCGTCCCTCGACCAGAATCTTTTTCGCCTGCCCTGCCCTTTTGGTGCCTGGCCACGACCATGAAATTTTGCGCCTGCCCTCCCTTTCCCCTGCCTTTTCCCCGTTTTTAACGGGGCCTCCCCTCCGTTTTTTGGTACCCAAAACACCTCGGTTTGCCTCCGCAAGCAAGTAACGAAAAGCCTGGAAGGCTCCCGCCGCAGCAAGTCCCCCCATTTGCGGCGGGCTGGAAAAAAAACGGGGACCTATTTTTAAATTTTCCGCCCCCGGGCGTGGTTTATTGCCATCCCTTGCGGTGATCCGGGAGGATCCACTACCTCCACCGGGACGGTTAAGACCCGGGCCAGGGAAATCCCCCAAGGGGCCTCTGCCCGGTTGGGCGTCAATCCCAGCAATCGCCTCAGGGGGCCCAGCAACCCCCCCCCCACCTCTCCCCCCAGGGTTTGCGGGAGTGTCTGGCCACCTGGGCAGAAACGAACCCCGCCCCGGGGCTTACGCGGGCCCCTTTTCGGTTTCTGCCGGGATTTGGGGGGTCCTAGGCCTTTGTTGTTTTATCCCATCTAATTTCGATGGGGGTTTTCCCAAGACTTGCAGGGGCTTCATCACCCAATGTTCCCTGCACATCGATTTTAATGGGGAACCCAATTTTCCCTAGGGAAAAGGTCAAAGGTCGCATTTTTGGTCAGACCCCCCTCCTCATTCCCCCTATGACTGCCCTATTAAACCTTTTTCCCCGGGAAACATCTCCCGGGCAGGGTTTACCCTCTGCCCGGTGCCTGAGCCCTTGGCTATTTTCCCCCCTAAACAAGGAAATTTCTCCGAAGGGGTTTATTTGAAAGGGCCCTCCTCCCCCGGCGGGAACCGGGTTTTTTTTCCTTGCCAAAGAAGGATGGATCTCTATGTCCTTTGTATCGATTATCGGGGCCTCAAAAAAATTTAAACCTTTTAAAAAAATCGTACCCTTTGCCCTTGTTTAGGGAAAACTCTTTGACCGGCCCCGGGGGGGGGCCCCAAGATTTTTCCCCAAAATTGGACTTGAAAGGGGGGCTTAAAACCCCTTCCCCCCTTTCCGGGAAATGCGTAAAGGGGAAACGTTTTGGGGGAAACCGTTCCCAAATACCCCCAAATGGGCACTTCGAGTCCCTTTTCATCCCCTTCGGCCCTGAAAATTGCACCTGCCGTGTTCAAAAATTCGTAATTTAAAATATTCCGGTATTGCTTGAAACCCATGCGTAGCCTCTATCTGGATGACTTCTGGGGGGTTCTTTTGCTGATTTAAAGCCCCTTTCAATGCATGTACAAACAGGTCCTCAAGCCCCAAAGGGGCCCCAACCCGCCTCTAGGGCAGACCCGGAAAAAATGCATTTTTTTAAACCAGAAAAAGTTTTTCCTTTTTCCTCGGCTACTTTCTTTCTGAAAAAAAGGCCCTGCAGATGGACCCCGCGAAGTTGCCGCTCCTAAAGTGGCCACAAAACCGGGGGGCCCTTCGAGCCATACAAAATTTCCAAAAGGTTTGGGCCAAAACTTTTGGGATTTTAAACCCAAAATTTTTCCCTGCTGGGTCCCATATTGTGGCGTTAACCAAAAAAAATTTCCCAACCCCCAAATTTTTCCTAGGGCCCGGGCGGCGGCAGAGGGGGTTTTCAAAGGGCGGGAAGTCGGCCTTTTCTCTGAAACGTTTTAACCCCCCCGGCACGATACGGAGAAAACCGTTTTTTCTGGGGGTTTGGACCCCTCCTCAGTGGGGGGCCGGGGGGGGGTTCTTCTGCAAAAAGGACCCAAAGGCAAGCCCCTCAAAATGCGGGTTTTTTTTTTTAAAAACCTTTTCTCCGCGGAGGGGAAAAACCTACTCCATTGGCGTTTCAGGAATACTGGCCATCAAGCTGGGGGGCCTTGGAAAATGGCGCTATCCCCTTGGGGGACCCCGTCACCCGGTAAACCCATCTAAAACCGATCAAAAAAAACCTTCTCAAATTTCCCAAACGCCCAGGGGGCTAAAATCCACGTCAAGCTCAATGGACCATCTTCTTCTCCCGGTTCAACTTTTGACCCCTTTTCCCGCCCCACAGAGAAAAATGTCAAAGCCGACGCTCTTTCCCGCCCCCCCCTGACTCCCCGATGTTTTTGGGGACAACCCCCTCCCCCGCCACATTTTTCCCTCTGGAAAAGGGTTTTTCTCGCTGCTTCCCGTAGGGCCCCAAAGACGAATTCCGCCCCGGGAAAGGCATACGTTTGTCCGGCCCTTTCCCGGGAAAAGGGGTATTGGTCAGAGGGTCACTGTTCTGTTTTAGTGGGGCATCCAGGAGTGCCGAAGTCCTGCTCCCCCCATCTCTCGATTCTATTGGTGGCCCGGCCCGGCACAAGGGTTCGGGAAATTCGTTTGGGAAACCTGCCCTCTCCTGTGGCCCGAAAAAAAGACGCCTGTCCCCAATCAGCTGGTCTTTCTTCCCGCCCCCTGCCCAAACCCCCCGCTTTCCCTTGGGGCACATTGGCTATAGACTTTGTCACCAATCTCCCTGCTTTCCCCTGGGAAAAAACCCTTATTTGGGGTGATTACGGATCGGTTCCCCCAAAAGTCTCCCCTTTTCCCCCCTGGGCCCCGGGCCCACCCTCTTCCGCGTCTCACCAGCCTGTTTTTTTTTTAACTTTTCTTTCCCGGGTGCAAAGGGGTTCCCCCCAAAACATCGTTTTTTAGATCGGGGGGGTTCCAAAATTTTTTTCTAGGTTTCTTTGGGCCCCCTTTTGTACGCAACTCCCAAATTGGGAAATTTGGACTTCTCTTTGGGCCCACCATCCTCAAGGGCCCAAAGGGAAAGGGGGAGAGGGGTTTAACCCCGACATGGGCTGCTACCTGCGTCACTTTGTCCCCTGTTGGGGTCGGGAAAGATTGCTAAATTTTTTACCCCTGGGAGTTTTTTTCCTACAAACTCTTTAGATTCGGGGAATTTCCCTTTTGGTGGCCCCCCCCTTCTTCATTGGGCTATGGGGGGGACATTTCCCCCCCCACCCCTCCCCCCCCTCGGTTTCCCTCCGAAGGGGCCCTGCTGCGGGGGAGCTGGTTCAGGACCTAAAAGTCCCTCTGGAGACGGGCACGTCAATTTTTTACTTTTTGGGGTTCCCGCCCAAAAAACTAAAGATTCAAAGGTGAAGGAGCCAAGGGCCTCCCCCCAAAATTTTTTCCTTGGGAAAACAAAATTGGTGTTTTCTAGGTACCAAAATCCCCCCAAGGTCCCCACTACAAGCTTGGTCCCGGGTTCTGGGGGCCCTTCGAGGTGCTGAAACGCATAAAACCCCGTACTTAAAAAACTTCGTCTTCCTTACAATGCAGGTCCCAAACTCCCTTTATTCTCTTTTTCTGAAAAACCGTCATCCCTAAATCGCTTCTCGCGGGGAACCGCTTCCCCCCCAAACCGAGGCCGAAACCCCCCCCAAAACCCTTTTTAATTTTTAAATGAGGTTTTGGATATTTAAGACGGTCAGGGGGAACGGGTTTTTTCCCCATCGGGCCGGAAGGGGGTTTGGGCCGGAAAGGAGGTCCTGGGAACCGGGGGTACTGTTCAGAGATTCCTTCAGGCTAGAAAGAGGGGGAGGCCAAAGGGGGTTTGGATTTACGGTTTTCCCCTGGGGACCCTTCAACCCGGGTCGCAGGCGCACCCGTTGCCCCCCCCCTAGCGCGCCCTGTCGGGCCCCGGGGGGACGGTTGTCCCCGCCGGCCCAGTCCCCCGGGTCAGTTACCCGGCCCCCGCTCCCCCTGCTGCTTCCCCAGGGATCGAAGGGGCGGGGGCAGGGGGGTTTCTGGGTTAAATTTAAAAAAGGGGCCCCGCGCATTTGGTTTAAATTTGGGGATTGCCCCGCCAAATGCCCTTTTTTTTTTAAGCTTGGCCCCCTTTGGAAAGGCCCCTTTTGGGGGTCTTTAGTTTCCCTTTGCCTAAATTTAAAAAGCGTTCCTGGGAAATTTTGTTCTGATTACCGTGTACCATACCCTTTGCCTCCGTCCCCCCGACCCAGAAAATTTTCCGCCCCGCCCTGACCCTTTCCCGCCTTTCCAAAGAACCCCCGAACCCTGCCGCCCCGTCCTGACCTTCCTGGCCTTTTCCCCCACTACCCCAAACCTGCCTTCCGATTTTTGTACCACGCCAACACCCGGGTGCCTCCGAAGCAATCACGGGCCCGGGGGTAGGAACCGTTTGACTCCCGCCCGCAGCCCAAGGGCCATCCCGTTTTCGGCGGGCTCTTGGTTTAAAAACCGGGGTTTCGGGGGTCCAGGGGGATCCACTACCTCCAACCCTGGGCAATAATGACACAATCTTACCGCCCTTTTCCCCGCATTTAAAAAAATTTTGCCTTTTGTTCTTTTGGGGTTTTTTTTGCACATGTCGTACCCAAAACACATTTATCTCTGAGACACCCGAAAACCCGTTCCTTTTGGGGCGATATATGGTGGTCATTCCCCCGGGGCTTGGGTTTTTACTTGCGTAAAATTTGGGTTTTACGTGAAATAAGCACCTTCGGTATCCGGGAAAATTTCAAAACCCCCGGAATATCCACTTGTGCAAGTCCAAAAATTTTTCCTTCCTGATTATCTTGGCTGTTTTTTTTAGCTTTCCCCTGTTTTTTCCACACAGAAGCCCGTGTGGTTTTTGGTGTGCTTTTTTAATTCATTCCCCTGGGGGTTTCTCCTTAAAATTTTCTCAGAAATTTTCTAAAAAAAGCATCAGAAAACTTCCAAAGACGACATCATCAAATTGGGGTGTCCCAAAGTTTAAAAAAATGGCCCCTTAAAAAAAATTCCTTTTCAGGAATTTTGCATTTGGCAAAATATAAAATAATTTTTTGGGAATCCTAAATTTATCTTAAAAAAAGGGAAGGTTTATTCTATTTTATGACAGTTTTAAGAAAAAAATGCTATTGTCTTTTTTTTAAAAGTGTTTGGTTTTAAAATTTTTGGGATCAAATTTTATATCACAGTTTTATCTAATTTAAGTTTACTTGTTTGGCGGGGCTGTTTCTTCATGTTGAAGTTAAAGTAGTACTCTTAAGGAGAAATAATCCCAATTCTTCAATAGGGCAGCATAAACCACCTGACATGTTTGCTTCAAATATTGTCAGCAATTTTTACATCTAAAAATTTTCCCGACAAAAGGGGCCAAAATGTAATTGTGGTTCTTTCAAATTTAGAGGGCGTGTTTTTTTTTTGTTGTTTTTTATACATTAGTCAGAATACTGTATGGAGAAGTTTCATACAATGTTAAGTCCAGGGTAACTGCATTCTCTGTTATAGGTATTTTCCCGCAACCGGAAGATATTGTTAGGATATGCTGTCACTAACTAATCAGTAGAAGGTCAACAACTAGGACCTTAACCATTCTCAGAATTAAATGGCCACAGCGCTAGTATGAATCTGACCTATGAGTAGTAGGTGTGTGAATTGCTGTTTATCAGTATTTTTTTTACCTGTGCATCCTCCCCATATAACATTATGCAGTCTGCTGGAAATTGGCTTTTAACCTGCCTTTGTATCAATAATTATGTCCCCTTTTGTCCTTGTTTGTAGAATGTGTAACAATCCAAGAGATTGCAGGTACAATGTAACAAAACATCTTCAATTTTAACTAATCTGTACTAAACCTGCACATTTTACTTTAATGTTTCTCTATTTTTCTCTTTCACAGTGATCTTCTTATGTTACCCAGAGCAAAACGTGGACGAAGTGCTGAGTGCCTACATACTATCAGGTACCATACATATCTAAGCATTTATCATTTCTTAAAGTATGTGAATTAACCAATAAATCTAAAAGTATTTTTACGATGGATAAACAACAAATTAAAAACCTATTTTTCTATTTTGATTCAAATGTGTTTGGTATTGTGACCTCTACAATAGTACAGTAGGTTAAAATGAAAGACTATACAAATTGACAGTGAACCCCACTATGTTAATTGAATGCCTTGTATAACATATAAGGTTGCATATGGCGGGACAGTGGTTATATAGTCAGATAGCCTCTTTTCCCATTTTTATGCTGTAATTGTTCAAACTGTATTAATTAAAGGGCTTGTCCGACATTGTCATAAACCTCAGCACATATCGGACAACACTTTTAACTTCTTTGGCTTACTTGTAAATGATTTGAAAGTGTACTCAACATTGGTTAAAAGGAATCATTAACCCCTTCACGACCCTGGCCGTATCCATACGTCCAGGTGGTTTGGGGTTCCGCATGG
>JAODAL010026867.1:0-55954 GCA_025379985.1 Phyllomedusa bahiana
ACATAGATCAAGGTATGTAGTATATTTTTGTTTTTAGGATATTGCTTCATCCTAACGGGAGTTACAACAGAATATTCAGGGCCTTATTGAGTGAATCACACTGTATAATATAATAACAATGTATAAGGTTTATGCTATGAATTTGCCAAAAGGGTAGCAAATTTAAAAAATTTCAAAAAAACACGGGGGCTGAGGTCAGAAGGGAGGGGGTAAAGGTTTTATTATTTTATTACTGCAACAGCAGCCTCTTTATATTGAATAAACATTACCCAATGATCCCTTTATCTTTGTACATTGTATTTAGCTATAAAATTGTCCTCAGCTACTTATTGCTTTATTATCGCTGTAAAACTTTTTTTCCTAAATTTTTTGTCATGGTGATAAAATTTTGTGGGGGTATAATAATAATAATTAAAACACTGAAAAAAAACCTTGCAAAACCCCTTGATTTGGTAAAAAAAAAATATAAAAAGATTACTGGTCCACCCCATTTTATTTTTTTATTGTTAGCTTTGTCTTACAGGGGTTTTTAAAAAAAGGGTTTAAAATTTTTAAAAAATTTCACAATTAAAAATTTTTAACAAAATCCAGAAATTCTTCCTTAACCAAACACTTATCGATTTCATGAAATGGGGGAAAAACGACATGGGGGGGATTTTTTAAAAATTTTGCTTTTTTTTTTGCAGATTTTTAATTTGTATCAATTATTTATTGGAAAACGATAGGTGTTTACCAGGGAAATGCAACTCCCCCCCATTGGGTACCCCTTCCCGCCAAATTTTTTTGAGAAACCCATATGTGGCCATAATGCGTTATTTGTCTCAACCACAAGAAACCCGAGGAGGAGGCGCACATACTGGACTTTGAGGTCTTATTTTCATTATGATTTTCTTTGGGTGCCGTTATAGTTTTGCGGAAACCCTAAGATGCTAAAAAAATTTAAAAAACCTGCTAAAATTTACCCCCATATTGGAAACTGCACCCTTTTTAAGGGGCTAATTTCCCGGGGGTTTTTAGTGAGTATAAACGACCCACAGGGGTAAAAATTTTTTTAGTGTAAGGCTTTGAAAAAAGAAAAAAAATATTTGTTACACAAATTTTTCCAAATTTGTCAATAAACCCACGTGGGTATTTGACTGCTGTTTTTTAAAGCATGCAAGGTACAAGTGGGGGGAGCCTATTTGGATTTTGGAACGTAGATTTTTGGTTTGGGGGCCCTTTTCCATTACCCAAAAACCCCCCCAAAGTACCCCGAAAGGTGAAACCTTTAAAAAAGGCACCCCATTTTGGGTTCATCACTCCTCCTGATCTCATCAAAGGTTGTATTGGCAATGTTTGGGTCACAGGTGGCTACTTTTTTTTTGCATATGAAAAATGGGGGGGGGGGACACAGTTTTAGCATTGTTTTTTTTTTTGGGGTTTATTTCAACAGTGTTTTGCCCCCCACACGCCGGACCCAAAAAAAGACAAAAATGTCTTAATTGGTCGGTTTCCAAATTAAAATGATAAAAATTTCAACAAACTCACACATACAGACACTCCCCTTTACAAAATTTCAGGCATCTTAAAATTTTTACTGAAATTTCACAAACCCTTTTTGCCCTTTGATCATATTGATCTTAGCTTGAGATATTGAAACCCATTTTGGTTAAAATTTTATGGGGTTTTTGGTAAAGTGTGTTGGAGCAAAAAAATTTTCCTCCTCCCTGGGGACACTTAGGGCGAAATGAAAAATTTTTTGGGTTTCCCCCAACCCTCCAAAATTTTTAATTGAGCTTAATTTAGTGTAAATGGGCCCTAAATTCTATCCCCCTGTTCTTTTTGCGGGTCATAATTTAGCGCTTTCAAGTTAAAAAAAGACAAATTCAGGCTCAGGAAAACCCCATTTTTTAAAAGTGCCTACCTGTTCCAGCAGTAATGCACCTGGATTTGTTTTACTAAAGCTATAAATGTGTAGCTTCGTAAAGTTCTAGTGCCACACCTCCAGCATCCCCCCCGATCTCTGGCGCATTACAAATGCCGCGGGCGCCCCCTGAAATTTGAGTGCCCCCTGGTTAAAAACTATAGCAAATGGTGTAGTTTTGGGGGCTAAAAAAGACTTTCAAAAATTTGTGGCGCAGCCCCTTTCCCATACTTCGCCTTTAGTTATAATTATGGGGGGCTTGAAAAGTGTGTTGGAGCACAACAAGCCCCCTCTTCTGAGCCCCTTTTAAAATTTAAATAAAACATTTCTAAATTGTTGTAAAACCAAGGGCCCTTCCCCCGGGAAGTCCACAAATTTCCTAGACTTAAAGGGGAGAATTTTATGACAAGAGAAATTTTTCCCCAAATAAAAAATTTCCCCAGGGATAAAATCTGCCCCCAATCTGGGCAGATTTTTGCATGCAATTTTTTCTCCCAGGTCAATTGTGGAAAACCCCTTAGCAGATACAACCTGTCAAACCCTATCACTTTTGGTTTTGGGTTTTTTGATGTGTTTCACTCCCCCCCCAGGGGAAAAACACACAGCCCCTAAACAGAGGGGTTACATGCGGGTAGAAACCCAACTGGAAGGGAACATGAAAAAAAGAGGGGGCCCCAATAATCAAAAAAACCCCCCAACAAAAGTACACCCATGGCAGCACCATTTAAAGTGAAAACTCCCCCCCTCTCACAGAATATTTTTAAAATAAAAATAAACTCCACAATAATATTTTTAAAAAAAAAAACATTTACAAGCTTTTCCTTATAAAAACAGCAGTGTCACACTGCTCAGATGGGGGGGATGGGGATCCACGGGTCACCATGAAAAGGCTGGCAACCCTTAGGGCCCTGGGGAGAAAGGTCAAAGGGGGCCCCCTTTTTGGATTCAGGGGCGCCCACCGCAAAGCGGGGAAGGGGGTTGCGGAAGGGTCCCCCCCGGGTTTTGCCCCCCCTTTGTGGACAGCGGAAGTTGGAGAAAGCTGGCGGAAGCCCAAACAAAAATTTTGGGGGAGAAAAGGGTTTAATACAATGCGCGGGGCGCGGGGGGGCCAGGGTAACAGGGGCAAAAGCCCGCCATTGGATGGTGAATTTTTTTTTTTAAGAACGAAAATTTAAGCATCAATAAATAGCTTCATTTACACGCTGGAGAGTTAAAAAGGGACAAAGGGGTTTTTTGGTTAAATTTCTCTGGTGGTTAAAAAAGTGGAAACCAATAGGGTGTGTTTTCAAAAGTGAAAAAAAAGAAATGAGCTAGACCACGTGGGCCCGGGACCTCTGCCCCCCTGATAAAAGCCAGTTTTTAGCTGGTGAAAAAAGGGGGGGAGGTCGGAAAATGACTTTTTAATTTTTGTGTTTTTTTCTGTTTTAAACCCCACTTAAGAGGGTTTTCACTGAAACTTATATGTTTTACGTCCATGATTTTGGGGAAAATTGTCCAAGTAAAACTATTTGGATTTAAAATTAAATTACTGTATGTATAAGGGTTTCCCTTGCTGGGGGGTGGGGCTCCACCCGAAATGGACAATAAAAAGGGTTATTCCCTTTACAAAATTTGGAAGGGGTTATTGAGAGGTTAGAATTCAGGGTTTTTTAAAAAGTGTGGGTTTGAGGGTTAAATGGGATACAGGGGTGGCCCCTAAGTTTGGGAACCCCGCAATTGTGCAGATAATATCATTTCCCTTCCCCGAAAAAATTGCAATCACAAATTCTTTTTTTATTAATATAATTCATTAAATTTTTCTTGCAATTTAAAAAAAAACAAACAGAATGAGACAAAAATTTAAACAAATTTAAACATCTCACCCCCAAAAATTCAAAAAATGGCCAGACAAAAGTATTGGGCCCCCCAGCCAATTTCTTGGGAACAAAACTTTTTTGCCAAAATAAAATGCGAAAACCGCTTCCGGGAAAACCCTCCAAAAGAGTTTATTCCCAAAGGGCCCGCTGAATTTTAGACCATTCCCTTTTTTTGGGAAAAATGCTCCAGGTCCCTGAATTTGAAGGGTTTCCCTCCCACACTACCATGTTTAAATTTTCTCCACAGGTGTTCTATTGGGGATTCAGGTCGGACTCAAATTTAGGCCACTTTTTGAAAATCTTTCCCGGTGCTTTTCTCCAAAAACCCTTTTTTTGGTGCTTTTTGAAGGTGTTTTGGGGGCATTGTCCTGCTGGGTAAAACCGATGCCCCTGGGGGAGACCCAGCTTTCTCACAATGGGCCCCACATTAAAACTGCAAAAAATTTTTTGGAATTTCAGACTTCATAATGCCATGCAAAATGGTCAAGCAAATCCAGTGCCCCCCCCGGGGAGCAAAGCAAAACCCCCCAAAAATCAGGGGAAACCCCCGCCATTTTTGTTTTTAGGGGACCGGTTCTTTTTTTTTGAATGCCCCTTTTTTTTTAAAGTAAACCCCTATGTTTATGACTTTTCCCCAAAAATCCACTTTTGTCTCATCGACCCGGAACAAATTTTTCCAAAAAGTTTTTTGGCTTTCTCGGGTTTAATTTTGGGGAAACTTCAGCCTGGCTTTTTTAAAGTCTGGGGAAAAGTGGGGTTTTTCCTGGGTATTCCTTTCCCCTTTCATCCCCTTTTTATTCAGACGCCCACGGGGTTTTACGGGTGGCACTGTTGTACCCCGGACTGCAGGGCAGCTTGAACTTGTTTTGGGTGTTGCCCAAAGGGTTTTTTATCCACCATCCGCACAAAACTTGGTTGAAATTTTCTCATAAAAAATTTTTTTTTTTTGTCCCCATCTAGGGGGCGTTTGCCACAGGGGCCATGGCTTTTCATCCCAGGGGGGGTTTGCCCCCAGTGCCCTGGGCTTTTTATCTAAGGGAGGTTAGCCACAGTGCCATGGGCATTACATCAAGGGGAAATTTGCCAAGTGCCATGGGCCTTTAAAATTTTGGGTGAAAACTTTGGGGAAGGTAGACACAGGAAAAATTCGGTCTTGGGGATGGGCTTGTTGCCTTTGGGTGGCCCCATGTTCCCCACAATTTTTGGGTTCCCCAAGTCCTCAGACAGTTCTTTGGTTTTTCTTCTTTTCTTTATGCTCAATTTGGGCCACACAAGGACACAGGACAGAGGTTCCCGTAACTCCAAAACCATGTCAACTGGCTTTCAAGTGTTATTTAGGTTTTTTGGCCCAAAACCGTTTTGGTGCCCCCAAAGGGAAAATTATAGGGGCTGTTTATTACACAAATTAGAGAAGCATCAAAAAATGATTTTTCAAAACCAAATGCCCAAAACTTTTGTCCCCCCCCTTTTTTAAGTTTTTGGGGTGGAATTTTTCCAATTTGGCTTTATGACAATTTTTTTGTGGTTTTTCCCCCTTGGGAAGGGCAAATTAAATGAAGAGAATAACAACCCAAAAAAATTTTGATTTTCAAACATTTTTCAGGAAGAAACTGAGTATTCTGACAGAATTGCAAGGTTCCAATTCTTTTTTTCCCCCACTGTAACATTAAATAAAAATTACGTTTAGTGTTTTAAAAAGATTTAGAGGTGATAGAGTTTAAATTTGCCTTGGCAAATAGTTAATTTTTCTGAAAATTTTGGGGGACACTAGAACAGGCTGGAATGCATAACAGCAAGGGGGAAAACGGGTAGGGGGGGCATGAGCAAACCCCTGCCAGTGGACCCATTTGGGCTTTAAAGGTTTGAGTAGGTCAATAAACGCAAACCTAGGCAGAGAAGGATTGTTAGGGAACACACCAAAAAAGCGTCACTAGGGAAAAAGACACCAACAGGGTGGGGGCCGATGGCCAGGAAGAGGAATCCCCCAAAAAGCCCCCGCCCCAAAAGGGAAAATTTGGGAGGGGGAAGAATTACCTGTTGCGCGTAGCCCCCTTTTAAAAACCCAAAACCCGGGTAATAGAAAAATAGTTTTTGTAGTTCATACAATGCTTATTTCTTCAGTCAGTTTGTAAGAGTAAAAAAAAACATAGAAATGTTCATTCCTCTGTTGTATTCGACGTGAAAAATTACTTTTGAGGTCAATGGGGATGGCTAAGAACCTCATGCAAAACACATCCAAAACATTTGTATGTTTTAGATGTGGATCTAAAGCCGCATGGAAATGTATGGGACTCATTTTCTGACTGTAAATCCGCAGGAATTCATAGATCACATTGCCAGAATGTACCTAAAAAAAATGCACTATGTCTTATTTTCGGGGGTGTCTTATTTTCGGGGAAACAGGGTAGATCAGTACAGAGGGGAGTGTGGGTTTTTAATTTTCTTGTAGCCATAGCTACATACTTTGTTTAATAGGGAGGTGAACAACCTTTTAAACAACAGGTCGTTTTCTGATGACACATTCCCAATAAAGGGTTAATCTGTCCTGGTTATGTGATGGACACACAGACACACCTGTTCGGAGACACCGCTCTGATGATTGTAATTAACTGATGTACTGAATATGCTACTTTATTTGCTGAGACCATAATGTGTTTCTAGTTAGAGCAGTCTCCTTTATACTAAAGTAGCAACATTTCTGTATAACTGATTTTCAGATAAAGGAAGCTCATTGCACTGTTCTTTCTCTGTGTTCTTTGTTGAGAGGTGCAATGTTTACTCAAATTAATGAAATGACATGATAGCTGCAGCTTTGGGGCATTTCTAAGTTAAACAGAGGCGAAGTCTCCAATGTTTCTAATTTGGCATTCTAATGTTTGTAAGTTCACAAGTTCTTATTCATACAGGAGATTTTAAATCCCTTCTGCATTTTTTTATCAACCATAACATACTGTTTTGGTGGCAATTATCTTGCCTTCAATGTGACAATTTACATTAATCCTTTGAAACACATAAAGTGGCGTCGTCTTTGATTTGATATTGGTTTAAGGATTCTATATCCACTCACTGAGCACCAGCATTTTGGGCGACATGTATGAAGCTCGCCACGTCGGGGTGCATATTTTCGCCAGTTTTCCGGCGAAATCTGCGCCTGATTTATGTGGGTGCTGGGGCGCGCTCATAAATATCATGTAAAGTCCGCCACGCCTCACCAGTGTGTGGGGCGCAGTGCGGGGACTTAGGCGCAGTGCGGGGCTGCGCCTAATATTCGGCATCCGAGGAAGTGCGCTCATACATGCGGGGAAAAGTTCACCGCGCCTCATCAGTGTGTGTGGGGCGCAGTGTGGGACTTCGGCGCAGTGTGGGACTGCGCCTCACATGTATTCCGATTCGAGACAGGCTGGAAAACAGCGAGAAATCATTAAAGATGTCCGTGCGGAGTATTAATCAAAAAATCGCCTTTATTAGGTGTAAAACATTCTCTGAAAAAGAGCTGAAACCTACTAAAAAAAATACATAAATAAAATCACTTTCCAAAAATCAAGAACGGCGCTACATCGGGAATTTGGATATTGAAAATTGCCGGGAAATACAGTAATTCAAATTCTGTAAGCTCTTCTCATTGGTCGGCAGAAACCAGCCACTCAGAATAGGAGCGACAGTGAACCATTATAACCTATGGAAAAGTATGGACCAATCAAAATAAAGGGGCAGGACAGTTTCAAAAAAACAGTAAAAATGCAGAAAAGAGCTGATTGGTTGAACTAGCGCGGGCTTGGCTATCTCGGCCAATCAGAGCGCGAGCTACTTATCCCATTGTAGTCAATGGAGATCGGGGCAATGAAATCTCAGCGCTCAGCGTCGTGCGGCATTGAGTATGATTTAAAAAAAATCATTTTTATTAAGTGTAAAATATTATCTGAAAAAGAGCTTAAACCTTCTATAAACATAAATCAGTCAAATCCCTAACAACGCGTTTGTCGCCGAGACAATAGAGAATTGCCGGGAAATACAGTAATTCAAATTGTTTAAGCTCTTCTCATTGGTCGGCAAAAACCAACCAATCAGAAAAGGAACGACAGTGAACCATTATAACCTATGGAGAAGTAAAGGACCAATCAAAATCAACGGCGGACAGTTCAAAATACAGTAAAAAAGACAAAAAAAGAGCTGATTGGTTGAGCCCAGGCGGCAGATATGAATCCACCAATCATATGTAGTGCGTCTATTTTGAATGGAGAAAGAAGAGTGCGATAGACGGGCGCCCCAAAAGTTATTACTATCTATGGGGAAAAATTTTAGGACGTGATTGGTTGGGGAAGAGGGCTCGTCCTGCTTAGCCAATCAGCGGCTGAGCTACCTTCTCATAGAGTTCTATGGGGAAAAAAAAATGCCAGGAGCGTGCTTTGTTTGTGATTGGCTAATTTAAAAGAGGCGCGGGTTTTTTGGACCAATGGAGAGCGAGCGACGCTCTTATGGGTTTTTTTCTAATGCAATCTGTAATAAAACTGTACATGCCCAAAATCAAATGATAAGACTCCCGAAGTTGTGCCGATCTGTATATAAAATGAACAATAATATGGGGGTAACGAAAAAATAAATTTATTCAATAAATTCATTTTTTTTTCTTTATTTTCGTTAGCCAAGGATCAATAGTATGGGTGTATCTCCCAGAAAAGAGACGTGGCTACAAAAACCGAAGGGGTCCTTTCGTTGTGGTGATTGTTCCTTCTGTACATACATCACACAAAAGCTACTTTCTCTGATAGAGAGGTAAGAGAAATTTTGACATCAATCATTTATCAACTGCAAGATGACACATATCACTATTTGATTAAGTGTCAAAGCGGCCTACAGTATATAGGCAAGACGACGAGCCCAATTGCGCCCGCAGAAATTGTGAACATCTGGGGACATTAGACATGCAAAGAGACACTCCTGTAGCACACATGTCCTCTCAGAACACAAGGTGACTTGAATAGCCTACGTTGGTGGGGGATTGACCGTTTTGGGTGCCTACCTGAGACGGGGTAATTTGGATCAACTTTTACTCCAGCGGAATGTTTTGATTTTACACTGAATACATCACCCCGTTTGGGCTAAAATGACCGCATTGACTTCAGTTGTTTTCTGTAAACTCTGTAATTGGCGGCCCTCTTCACTTTATGCATTTATAGTACTCTAAATTCTTGTGTGCACATCATATTATCATGTAAGTTTGCTCCCAAGCTAGGGGGTCTGCTTTACAGAATTGTGCAGCATAATCATTTGGCCTTAACATTTTTCAAGTTTGCTACATATCATATAAGCATTTCTTTCTAATACATAAATAATTACTAAATCGTCAGCTGTATATTAATTTTTTTCTGCCCTTTTGAATCTTTGCCTTTGGCTAGCTGTATACCAAGCAAGCATTGTTCGCTTTTTTAAAACCGTTTGCTTGTGTTTGGCACAGTGCATTACCTGCACGGTGCCCTGTTTACAGGCTCTGAAGGTCCCGTGCTCTTTAAAGTCCGACCACATTCCTTCCGCGCATGCGCCGCTGTTTTCCAGGGACGCATCTTGTTCCTGGCCGCGCGTCACGGACAAGCGTCCGTGACGTCATTCAGGCGCCCATCACGCGCGCCTTTATATCTAAGAAAACCCGCCTCGTTCGGCGTCTCCTTCACTCAGCCACTGCTGGGACACCTTTACAGGGTGTGGACGCTCCTGCGGCACCATTGCCTTGCAGGATTTGTATGTACATCTATTGGTGAGTGTTCCTGTCAACCATGTGATATTTTTTGTTTTTTGTTTTGGTGGGTTTGTGTTGAATGTCCTCTCTTCTTTTTTTGTGAGACCTGTCTATCTGTTTAACATTGTAGATGCCTGCTTGTCACCTCTGTGGCCTCGTCCATGCACCCAGTTTGCGTTGTGTTTATTTGATGCTATTGGGTTCATGAGTATACACAATATAGCCACTTGAGGTATCTTTTTGCTTTTTCAATGTACTTGCTAATAACTTAGCTGTACTGTTTTGTTTTTAGTTTTTTGTGCTTTGTATTCCCCCTGAGAGATCCCTATTGTGGATTGAAACATGTTCATGTTGGGATTGGACCAATAGGATATACCTTTGCGTAAGTTTGTTTGCAGGGTCAGGCTCCTGCCAGGACCCGCCCTTATCAGGGCGATTGTCCTGTTTGTAATATAGGTCAGGGCCAATAGTTTCCCCCTTTAGGGCTTTATAGGATTCGTACACACCCACTGGTCTCCAATACTAATATGGGTTTCTGAGGTTTTGCAGTGTTTTTTCATTAATATGCTTTTTAGCTATCTATATTAAAAGTTATGTTTTTAAAGGCCATTTTTTCCTCATTGTAGTTTGTTTGCTAGTGGCTTTTGGAGGAAATTGTTATTTCTATACCCACTACATTTGTGTGGTTTTTGGTATTTTCTTCTAAGCTGGACGAGCCCCTCTTCTCCCCAACCAATCACAGTCCTAGAATATTTCCCATAGACATAATAACTTTAGGCGCCCTCTATCACGCCCTTCTTTCTCCATTCAAAATAGACGCACTAAAATCTGATTCATAATCTGCCGCCTGGGCTCAACCAATCAGCTCTTTTCTGCCTTTTTTACTGTATTTTGAACTGTCCCCCTTTTCATTTGAAATTTGGGCCCTACTTCTCCATAGGTATAATGGGGGGTTCCCTGTCGCTCCTAAATTTTGATTGGTTGGTTTCTCATGACCAATGAGAAGAGCTACAGAATTTGAAATACTGAAATTTTCCCCCAATTCTCTATATCCCAATTCCTTAAGTATGCCGGTCTCGGGGACAAACGCGTTGTTTAAAGGGGTTTCATTGATTTATGTTTATAGAAGGTTTCAGCTCTTTTTCAGATAATAATTTTACACTTAATAAAAATGATTTTTTTAAAACACACTCCATGTCGCATGGCCCCTGATAGCCGAATTTCAAATGCCCCGATCTCTCCATTGACTACAATGGGACAAAAGTAGCTCGTCCACTGATTGGCCGGGGTAGCCAAGCCCCCAAACTAGTTCAACCAATCAGTTCTTTTTCAGCATTTTTACTGTATTTTGAACTGTACGCCTTTGATTTTGATTGGTCAATATTTCTCCATAGGTTATAATGGGTCCCTTCGCTCCTATTCTGATTGGCCAGGATTGCCAAGCTCCCGCTAGCTCAACCAATCAGCTCTTTTCTGCATTTTTACTGTATTTTGAACTGTCCCGCTTTTGATTTTGATTGGTCCATACTTCTCCATAGGTTATAATGGTTCACTGTCGCTCCTATTCTGAGTGGCTGGTTTCTGCCGACCAATGAGAATAGCTTACAGAATTTGAATTACCGTATTTCCCTGCACTTTCCAATATCCTAATTTCTGATATAGCGCCGTTCTGGATTTTTGGAAAGTGTTTTTTTTTTTATTAGGTTTGAGCTCTTTTTCTGAAAATGTTTTCCGCCTTTATAAAGGCGATTTTTTGGAATCATACTCCATGCCTCACGGAGCTGAGAGCCGAGATTTCTGTTGCGATCTTCTATATGTTTCCTCTCATGTTACGTTCTCGCTTCACTTCGCCTCCGCCGGATCATTTAGACCAGAATCAACCAGGTCTGCCTGTTGGAGCTGCCGAGCGCTGCAATGCGCCTCACTTTGCCGAGCTGCGATCGTACATGCCTTGGAGTTTTCGAGCGCGCCGCGTCCCGCCCCGGGACGTCCACACCACGCCCACACCGCGCCTATTGCACGCCCCTTCATGCGAGGCGCATCTGAAAGTGGCGAACGCTGCGCCTAACACCGCATCCCTGCGTCCGACAGCGGATTTGGGCCGGTGAGGCACAGGTTACGCCAGAAAACAGGCGAAAAGCCCGTTCATACATGTCGCCCCTTGTCTTTTATCTAAGATTTGGGGACTGCAACAGTCAGGTAAAAAGTAAAACTAGCTGTCATGTTCTTGGAACCAGATCATGACTTTATGACCCTTGTGGCATTGTCCTGCTGAAAGTGTCCTGCTTCCATAGAATAAGCAGCTGCCATTGAGGGATGAACAAAGTTGATTACAATTTTCAAGTAAGCCCTACTGTCCAAATGTCTATCCATATCTATCAGAGGAAACTAGGTGTGCCAATATTCCAAACACTATGATGCCCTCTCCACCAGCCAAAACTGTTCCCAGAAACTGTTCCTACCTAACAACAAGGGTTTATCAAATCAAACGTCTTGTGCCAATCTCCGTCCCTCCCATCATGATGCAACAGAAATGGGGATTCATCTGACCTGACAATGTTTTCCCACTACTCAGTGATCCAATTTTTGCACTGTACTCTGTTTCCCTTAGACAGCAATGGCGCTCAAAGTGATCATCTGCTGTTATATCCCCTCTATGCTAAGGATTGACGAGGTATATACTTGGATACATCAGTTGGAGCACCAGAGAGGTATACAGGATCGTCCCACTTATCCGTCACAATGATTCTTTGACATTCTCCTCTCTTTCCTCCTCTGTATCCTCCTGAGTTTTGTTCAATGTTTTTCCACAATAAAAACTTTTCTGGATAGACTTTTGAAGCCAATGCAAAAGGGTTTTACCATTTTTGAATACTGGCCGGGCCCAAACCCAAAGCATGGGTGACCGGGTTTTTTTTTTGAAGTTTTTTTCTGTTTCCACGAAAATTGAAAACGGGCCCATAAAAAACAGTATTTTGGGTAATGGGGTCTAATTCCCTAAACGGGAATTTTTTTAACCATAAAAGAGCCATGCCTCAAATACAGGGGCCATTCATTTAAAACGGGAAGTTTCATTTTGAAAGACCCTTAAAAAATTCGTAATAACTCTTACAAGGACGAAGCAACCTAAAGGGAAAAAAATTGGGGGTTTTTTTTGTCATGGTTAGAGTTAGGGGAAATTCCTCGGGACCACCACAAGCGATGGCGTAAGCCATGCCGGGGAGGGGAAAAACCCTAAGTAGGTTTTGGTTTTCAGCAAAACCCCCCGCCCCCAAAGCGGTTTGGCCCTTGCTGGGGCGGGGGGTCAAACCATCGCAACCCCTAAACGTGACTTGTTTTGCGGAGGCAGCCGGGGTTAGCGGGTTACAAAATCGGAAGGCAACTCATAGCCCGGGGCCCGGCAGAAGGTCGGGCAGGGGGGAAAAAAAGGGGTTCGATTTTGTGGCCCGGCAGGAAGGTCAGGGCAGGGGGGGCAAAAAATTCGTGGTCAAGGGACGGAGGAAAAACGGAAACGGAAAAAAAAGGGTTAATCAAACAAAGCTTCAGGAACGTTTTTTCCTCTTTTGGGCAAAGGGCACTAAAGATCCGGCGAGGTTACTGGGGAAGGGGCGGGCCTTAAATGGGGCCCAACGCCGGGCAATACCCAAATTTAAACCGGTGCGTTGGTTTTTAAAAAATAAAAAACCCCGGGGCGCGAAACTCCCTAGGAGCGTAAACCTTTGCGGCCGGGGACAGAGACAACGGGAGCAGGGGCGGGGCGTCAAGTGATACTGGCCACCGGCAGGGTACGAGGGGAGGGCTGCGAAACGACATGCGGGGGGCGCGGCGGGCCCCCAGGCCCCGGGGCAAAGAAAGCCAAACCCGCCCACCCGGAAAAGAGGGTCGCAGGGGGATCTAAACAAACCCCCCCCCTTTTACCCCCCCCCCCTCTTTATGTCTGGAGGAATTTCTGGGTTACATTACGGTCCCCGAATTTTCTTTCCCCGGGGTCCCAAAAAACCTTTTCCCCCGGGGCCCCAACCCCTTCTAGTCAAAAAGAGAAATAGTTTCCCCCCTTTCCCCCTAGAAATTTTCCTTTAACCCCCAAAAACAAATTTGAAAGGGATCAGCCACAGATGAAGGAGGGACTTGCCTTCCAAAGAAACAATTTAGGACGGGTGTTTTTTAGTAGCAGACATAAAAAGGATTCATGATGGCCAGCCACCAATGACAGTGCCCCCACTTCAGGAAACCCTAGGACCCAGGGCTTACGTATGTTTTTCCCGGCGGAACCTTCCGGAGGCCGATGGGAGCGCGGAGAAAAAGACGCTCGGGGGGATATGTGCTCTGGAGCCCCTTTCTTCACCCACCACATCGGAGGCACGAGAGGGGGGCGTCCCTTCCATTCTTTTCCGCGGGAGGGAAGTTTCGGAATTTTGAACCGGGAGAAAAAGAGCGACCACCACCTGGCGTGCATTGATCGCTGACCATCAAGAGGTATGGGGGTTTTTGTGATCAGTAATTACAATGGGTTTGGGGGCACCTTCCAGCAGAAAACGCCATTCCTCCAATGCAGTTTGATCCCTTTGTATAACTCCCGTCTCCAATAGTTTAATTTCTTTCCCCCGCGAGAACGTTTTGGGAAAAGAAGCCCACTGACCGTTTTGCCTGGGGCCCCTTTTGCGTGAGGACGCCCAACCCCACGACGGGGGCATCTACTTTCGAGCGAAAAGGGTTTTCGGGGGGTCCGGCCGCGACAGGATAAAATGCGGTGGCAAAGCAGTTTTTTATTTAGGAATCCCCTCGGCCTCAAAAGGGCCCACTTCGGGATTAGATTTTTTTCTTTTGTGAGGGCCCCACAATAGGAGCCACCAGTGGGGAGAAGTGGGGGGATGAACTGCCTGTAAAAATTGCAAAAACCCCCAGGAACCGCGGGCCCAAAGGGCCCGACTGGCGGGGCCATTGCAACCGGCGACAACTTGGTTGGGTCCATCTGTAGACCCTGGTCGAGAGAAGAAGCCAAAAAGGGGAGACTTGTTTTGGGAAAGGGGAATTTCTCGAGCTTGGCATACAGACTTTAGCACGTAAAACCTGAGAACTTTCGCACAGGGCCGGGGGGATTCTGAATCAGGTGAAAAGATCGGGGATGTCATCCGAAACCCCACACAGGTTACAAGTCTCTAAAAGATGTCGTTGACAAACCCTGGAAACTGCAGGGGCGTTAAAAAGGTCCGAAGGGTATGACCAGGTACTCAAAGTGTCCACCGGTTTTGAAGGCCGTCTTCCACTAAATCCCCCGAACCAATCAGGTTATAGGCTCATTGAGTCCATTTGGAAAAATTTTTGGCCCACGAGCCGGTCAAAAACTCAGAACAATGGCAAGGGGATTGAACTTTAGATGATCTTGTTAACCGCGGTAACGTACATGGACGTAGGGATCCATCCTTCTTCATTAAAAAAAAAGAAACCCGGCACCACCCGGGAGAGGGGGATTTAAACAAAAACCCCCTCTGGAATTCTCCTTGATGAGGCGGACATAGCCAAGGTCCAGGCACAGACAGAAGGGAACCCGCTCCGGGAGGAGATATTCTGGGCAGAAGGCAATGGGGCAGCCCAAGGGACATGTGGAGGCACGGTCCCATTTGCTTTTTGGGAAAAAACTTTAGCAACTCTTGATAGGGGCGTGGGAAACCCGCCAGAGGTTAGACGGTAAGAAACCAGGCGAGGTACCCCAAAACACGAGACCGAAAATCTGGCCCCCAACGCAGGACTTCGCCCACTGCCAGTTGAGAAACCGGAGAAAGGTGCTGCAGCCACGGAAAACCCCAAAGGGAGGGGACGAGGAAGGGGGGGTAAACAAAAAAGTAAGCCTCTCCTTAGGAAAGTGCCCCCACTGAAGGGAACAAAGGCCATACGGTAGCAGACGGCGCTGGGGATCTCCCCATGAAAGGAGAGGGCCCCAAGTTCTCTCCGGGAGGACCAGGGGAGATTATACTGGGGACCCAGGGCAGCGTCCAAAAATTCCCAGCCACCCAGATCCAAGAAGGGGGGTTTTGAAAGTGGGAAACCAACCCATTTCCGACCGGACGGGTATTTTAAAAAGGAAGGGGTTGCTCACACCTAGGGACCCCCTCCCACGAAGCCTGTGCCTCGTTCCCCAGTTCGGACAGAGCGCAAAACCCCTGATAGATTTCAGGCCGCAGTAAAGACATAGGTTTTCCTTACTCGTCGATTCCGGCGGGGCAGGGGCTCATCCCTTGCATGGCCTTTTTCCACGGCTGGCTGGGAAAGGCAGTGAAGCCATAGAAACACCCGGGGCAAAAGGGAGACGACATTTCGACCGGTTCCCGCCTTTTTCGGACTCCCACTTCTCCCCCGAAACGGGGTATCAAAACCGGGGTTCCAAATGGGTGGCTCACTTAACGAAGACTGTGGGTCCCGGGGGGAGAGAGCATCCTTAAACTGGCTGGGGAGGCCCTTCTTAAATGTGGCGCACAATGCGCAAACGTTTCCCAACCAACCCGATGCAGTTGCGGAATTGCACGGAATACACCCACGGAGGGGTTCCCCTTTCTGCAGGTTTATAAGGCGTCTCGGGAGAGAAGCGCGGGCAGGCTCTTCAAAAAACGCCCCAACTCCTAAGGAATGTGCCGATCACGGACCCCGGTCGCCCGTCCCAGAGAGGATTTCCCCCGGCCCGGGCTTTTTCCGAGGAAACGACCACGAAGGGCCCCCTTTTACCTTTTCCCATGGGAACTGACCAGCCCCTAAGTTTCCCCATGGGTGATGAACCCCGCAGGGCCTTTGGGTCCCCATCAAACTTTGTTGGCATGGACAACCGGGGTTTAGGACCAACAGACAACCCCAAGCGGCTGCCAGGGGGGGGGACCACCGCAGCCACTGCTGAGCGGTGAGGGGCTGCTCACATGTAGACAGCTGGTTTAAACTGCTCGCTGCTGCGGATTTTGCTTCATTGCTGGACCCCCTGGGGGATGTTAGAGACGCTCTAAGAGGGGACCTAGGCGGATCCCATGGCCGGATCTTACTGTCCGGTTTGAGAAGTGGGTCCCTGGACCACCGCAAGGGTGGGGTAAGCCACGCCAGGGGGCAGAAACTAATAGGTCCCGGTTTTCCAAAACCCCGCCGCAGCAAAGCGGGGGGGACTTGCTGCGGAGGGGTCTACCACCTACCCCCGCTACTTTCTTGCAGAGCAGCCGAGGGGGTTTTTCGTGGTACAAAAGGGGAAAACAGGCTTTAATTTGGGGACAGGAAAGTCAGGACACGGCAATGGTTTCATGGTCGTGGACAGGGAGGAAACGGGGAGGCGGCAAGTTCGGGTCAAGGATGGAGGGAAACGTACGGGATACGGTAATCAAACAAGGCTTTAGAAAGCTTCTCTAAGGCAAAGGGGGACTAAAGACCGGCAGGGACTAGGGAAAAGGCAGTTAAATAGGGCAGCGACCCCCAATAGCCAATTTCCGGTGCGCTGGGGCCCTTTAAATTTAAACACTGCCGGCCGGGGGCAAATCCATGACGGGACCCCCGCCCAACCCCAGGGGGAGAGACAGCTGGAGCAGGGGCGTGGCCTGGGAAGTGATACGGGCACCAGCAGGGGTAAAAGAGCGACCCGCGACCCAATGTGCGGACGCGGGGCCGCTCACACGGGGGAGGATGCACCTGCGCCCGGGAAAAAGGGGCCCCAGGGGGGATCTGTGACGTGCTCTCATATTTTGGAGCTTCGAACAAGGGGGGATGCCCCATGCGGAGTGATGAGGTAGGGGACCAGACATCCAATCCCCCCCCATATGCTTTTTTTCAGAAAAAGAGCACGCATCAAAAGGTTCGTCAGAAAAAAAGTACTTCCAACAACCATTAATGAAACAACCAAAAAGATCAAGGTAAAATAATATTTTTTTCTTAGAAATTGCTTCATCCTAACGGGGTTAAAAAACAAAAATTCAGGGCCTTATTAAAAACACACTTAAAATAATAAAATGTTTAAGGTTTATACTATGAATTTGCCAGAATAGCATGTAAAAAATGCAAAATCACTGGAGCTGAGGTCAGAAGGGAGGGGAGTAAGGGTTTTTATTATTTTATTACTGCAACAGCAACCTCTCTATAGTAAATAAAAATAACATAATGATCCCTTTAAACTTTGTACTTGTTTTTTAGCTAAAAAATTTTCCCAGTATTATTTTTTTTATTACGCTGTAAGCAAATGGGAAAAGTTTTGAAATAAGGGAAATTTTTTTTTTCTTATTTTGTGTTGCTTTGCTTTTTCCTTTTTTTTTCCTAATTATTTGTCAGGCTGTATTATTGGGGTAACGGGATATGTGGCAGAGCAACCATAGGTGGACCTGGGGCTGCCCCTAAGTGGGTTTTCGCGAGAGACCTGGTAGAAACATGCTATCGGGTGCCTGGTCTCGGTGGGGGAAGCCAGGTATTGTCGGTCAGCAACATTAGGTTGCTGACCCTAGTACATAGTATGGCTAATGTCCAGCCATTATGGGCTGGCTTTCCCAGAATAGCTGCAGATGGTTGGGTGGCTGTTCCAACGTTCCAGGTCCCCATGTTCCAGCCCAGGTATTGGGTAGGTCTCTGGAGACCTATTAAAAGCCTCCTACTCCAGGTGTTAAGGGGCCAGGTCTGCTAGCTGGCAGTGCAGCAGACGAGCTGAAGAGAGAGGCTCTGGCCCTCGGAGACTTATGTAACGCCGAGCGCTGCGGTCCGGCGCCCGGGCCGCGGTCACTCACGCCTCCCAGCTCCTGCCACCTCCCGTGCCGCGGACCGGGCGTCCGGCCCCAGGCGCAGCCAGCCCCGGCATGCGCTGCGCTGCGCCACTACCTACCTGGCTGCATCCAGCTTCCTCCTTCAGCGCCATGCGGCAGTCTCTGCTTCTGCCTGCACTTTCCCGACCGGCCACTAGGGGCCGCGTGCGAGCAGCTTCCTAGTTTTAAAGGGATAGCACCTAATTGGTGCTCCCCTTTCCACCTATGGCCTTTGAGCTTGGGCTTTATAGGTATGCCCCTTCCTGCCGTCGGCGCCCAATTGTTGGTGTCCCTACGTTAGCAACGTTTGTCTGCGTCTGCTGGCGTTTCCTCTGACAGTTCCGCATTCTACGTTTCTGCTCCTGCCTCGTCAGTCCTGCCTAGCCTGTTCTGCCTACTCGGGTTCTACGCTCCAGTGTCCTGCCTATTCAAGTACCACGCTCCGGGTGTTCCTGTGCCTACGTCACCTGCTTCGGCTGTCACCGCTGGGTCCTGCGTCGGGGGTAGCGACCTGGGGGATTCCCTGCAGCAAAGCCCGTCCTGCCTTGCGGCGGGCTCCGGTGAAAACAAGGGGCCCCTTAGACTCCGCTCCCTGACATAGGCTACGCCAACTCCTAGCGGTGACCAGTGGATCCACCTCCCGCTCGCTGAGCGGTCCTGACAGCTTAAGAGAAAGCTGACTGTGAGTACACTGATTTTGGAAGGGTGCTGTGCAGTAGGCACAGACCCCTAGTAGTTGAGGGCTAAACGCATATATGTTTAGTTAGTGGCCAGACGGCCGAGGTTTATTTTGATTTGTTTTGATGCTGTGCTATTAACCTGTGCCAGAATAAATCAGGCGGAAGCCAGAAAGAATCCTGGTGTCCGTGTGCCAGTACTGTTCTACCAATGACGGCGATCCGTGAGCTAAAATCCCTTGGGCTGGTCCAAAATGGCGGCGGAAATGTGAGTGGAAGCTCACAGATAATATTAAACACTGAACAACCTGCAACCTCTTGATTTGGTAAAACAAAATATACAAGTCTACCAATCCACACAGATTTTTTTTTTATTATTGTTAGACTTTTTCTTACAGGTTTATAAAATATTGAATGATAAAAATATTTCACAATAAAGTCACAAGTCCAGAAGTTCTTCCTTAGACAAACACTTATCTGATTTCATGAAATGGGAGAAATCTGACGTGTCACTTTATGTGATTATAACTTTTTGATACTTTTACCTATTCATATTATTCAGAGTTTTCTCACGACACATTGTGCTTTAAGGTAAGAAGAATTTTTTGTCCATACAATCCTAGTTTATTTGTGAAAAATATCAATATTGTTAATGTTTGGAAAAATTTGCCATTTTCAAAGTTCAAACATTTCTGCATGTAAGACAGTAATTCCACACAAAATAGTTAATAACTAGCATCTGCCATATGTCTACTGTAGGTTGTATGTCTTTTAATTTTTTTTTTACAACATTAGGGGTCTTAGAAATTTAGTATAAATTTTTCACATTTTCAAGAAATTTAGCAACATAGATTTTTTTTAGGGGCCTGTATGTTAGATACCTACATAAATGACTCAGTCTAAGAAACTACACACCTTAATGTATTCAAAAAGCATTTAGGAAGTTTATCAACCTATTAGGTATTTCACAGAAATGGAAGCAAAGTGGAGGTGAAATTTCAAAATTTCACTTTTGCTGCAGATTTTCATTGGGAAACGGTAGATGTGACCAGGGAAATGCAACTCCCCATTGATTTCCCAAATTCTGCCATTTTTAGAGATATCCCATATGTGGCATTAGTGCGCTATTTGGCTCAACCACAAGCCCCAGAGTAGGAGGAGCACCTAACAGACTCTGGGGTCTCATTTTCATTATGATTTTCTTTAAATGCCATTACATTTTTGCGGACATCCTAAGGTGCTAAAACTTAATAAACTCCCCTAAAAAGATCCATATTGGAAATTACATCCCTTAAGAAATATATCCAGGGGAGCAGTGAGTATATCGACCCCAAAGGTGTACATTTTTTCGGCATTAGGCTGTGAAAATGAAACTTTTTTTTTCCAACAATCTGTAATTTTAGCTGAAAATATTTCATTTTTACAAGGAATCCTGGAAAAAGAGCACCCCAAAATTTGTTACGCAATTTCTTCCAAGTTTTGCAATATCCTATATGTGGGTTAAACTGCTGTTTGGATGCATGACAGAGCGTACAAAGGAGGGAGCTGTAACGAGGAGCACCGCGGCCCTTGGTCCTGGCTGCGGGTGCTCTTGTATCCCCACACTTTCCCCCAAAAGGTTTGACGAGTCGCGCCGAGGCCCGCGGGCCCGTGCCACTCGTGCCCCCCCCATCCCACCTACCCACCCACCCCTGCTTCCCCAGGGTCCTTTTTGCCATCGGGCACACAAGTCCCCTTTCCTTTGGGGCGGGCGCCGGCTCTCTTAAAATTTAAAAGGGGCCAGTGCCCCGGGAAATTTGGTTGATTGCCGGCCCACGACCCTATAATATTGGGTTTTTTTTAAACGCCTCCAGCACGTCCCCCTGGATCTTCGGGCATCCCTTTCAAGAAAGCGTCTATCTGACCCCGTCCTATTTCCGTGTACCGAACCTTTTTTCCCGCTTACGCCTACGCCCAAACAAACCTTTCCCCGCCTGCCCTGACCCCCCGGGCCTTTCCCTAAATTTACAATTTTTCCCTTACGTTTTCTGAAACCAAACCGCAAACCCCTCGGCGGCCACCAAAAGGGCATGCCCAAGTCGGGGTTTTACGACCGGTACAACCCTGCAGCAAGTCCACCCCGCTTTTGGGGGCCCCCTCTGGTAAAAACCCCGAACCTACTTAAAATCCGCCCCGGGCGTGGTTTAAACCCACCCCCGGGCTTGGGGGGGCCCCGGGGGATCCCCTCCCAAAAAAACCCTTTTACGGGACACTTTTTTGGGTTTTTTTTTTTTAAAAAAAAAAAAAAAAGTAATTTCGGTAAAAGCCAGTAGCATTTACAAAGCCCCCAAAAGGGCCCCAAAACATTTTAAAACCTTTCCAGAATTTCCCCCCACCTTGATTCAACCCCCCGTCAGGATCCCCGTGGGGGTGTATTTTTCATTGGGGGAAAACCGGGGTTTTTTTTAATTTTTTTTGGGATTGACCCATGAAATTAAAGGGGAGGGACACATTTTCCCGCCATTTTTCTTTGGTTCATTTCAACAGCTTTCGCCGTGCGGTAAAAATGCAAATGACTTTAGTATGGGGTTGGTACAATCACAATGATATAAATTTTAAAATATTTTTTAATTTTTTTTTAAATTTTTACACAAAGAAATGCCTTAAAAAAATATCGACAGCCAAACTTTTTTTTTTTTTCCCTTGTTTAGGGAAACCTTTTAAGGGTTTTTTTTTGGGGGGTTTTAGTTGACATTTTTATTGGTATAAATTGGGGTTCCTTTGTTTTTGTTTTTTATTAATTTTTGTAAGGCTTTTTTAAAACCAAAATACAGCATTTTTATCCCGGGGAAACATACCAAAAATTGTATATTTTTTTGTGTTTTCCCTTTTTCATCACACAAAAAACATTTTTATTCAATAAAAAACTTTTTCCAAAAACAACACAAACACAAAAAAAAATAATACCGACAAGACGGGCAGACGGGAAAGGGGTTTTAAAACCCCCTCCCCAACCAAAGGATTGGCTCAATTTGTTTTAACCCATTAAGAAACCCAACCCACCCCTTTGGCTGAGGCTTCAACAAACCCTTAACCCCTTCCCACCAGCCTTTTTTGGCCCTCTGACAGAGCCCCTTTTTTAAAAATCTCCCATTTCATTTTATGTAAAAACCCTTTTGACACTTTAATCCTACCCCATGTGTTTCAAGTTTTGTTTTCCCCCCGGGGTCCAAAAATCCTTTTTTAATTTGTAAAAAAATATAAAAGGGTACCCTAAAAAATTTGAAAAATTTACCATATTCAAACTTAAAAAATTTCCTGCGGTAAGACAATATTTAAATTTCCACTCAAAATTTTATAACTGGGGCATCTAAAAAAAAATCAAAAAGAAAAACGAAACTAAAAACCTAAATCAAAATTTTTAAAACCTTTTTAAAAATTCTTTAAAAAAAAAACATATCCCCATAAAATCATTACAGCACAATAAAAAGCTTTGCTAAAAGGCCAAAAAGGGTACAACTATTGGGCACCAAATATATTTTTCCCTCCCTTTAACCCAAAGATCGGGCAAGTAATCGTCCCAAATTTTTGGGGACCCCCCTTTTGGGGAAGGGCCCCCCTATCAATTCCAAAATTTACCACTAAGGGAAAAAATGAAGCTCGTAAAACCAAAAACAGGGGCACAATATTATAGATACACAAAAAATCCCTCTTTTTCATACACACTGATAGACCCCTTTTCAAACCCAAAGGACATGATCCTACAAATTGCGATGGTTAAAACCCCCTTAATCCGTTTGCTTTTTTTCTCCTTTTTCTTTCCGCCCCGTTTCCCCCCTGTCCAATATATCGGGATTAAATCGGGGGAACAAAAACCCGTCATAAAAACTAAAAACAAACAATAAAAAAAAGTTTTGGGCCCCAAAAAACCGAGCAAATTTTACCCCTCCCTCACTGACAACCCCCATTTTTTAAATTTTACATGTGTCATTTTAATTTTGAAAATAATTTTTTGACACTTTAACCTATCCTTTGTGATTCAAATTTTTTTTCCCCTCGGGGCCCAAAAAAAATTCCTTTGTTTTTTTTGGAAAAATAACAAAGTATCGTAAAAATTTAAAAAATTTTACCATATTCAAATTTCAAAAATGTCTGCTTTAAGACAAAATATTCCACTAAAAATAGTTTATAAAAACCACACCCATAGGTCTCGAAAGGTTGGCAAAAATTTTTTTTAAATGTTTTTTTTTAAATAAAATTTTAGGGGCTTAAAAATTTTAATAATTAATTTTAAAATTTTTAAAAGAAATTAGCAATATACTTTTTTTGGGACCAGTCCACTCTAACGACTTTAATTGACCGGTAATTAAGTCCCCCATAAAGGATTTCATCAAAAAACCTACCCCCCCTTAAAGAATTAAAAAACACTTTTTAGAATGTAGAAAAACCCCCTTAGGTGTTTCACAGAATTAAAAAAAATTTTAGGTGAAATTTAAAAATGTCACTTTTTTTCAGTTTTGGGCAATTTTAAATCCTTTAAATTCAAAAGGGAACACGTAAGTGATCGGGGAAATGTAACTTAAAAAGGGATTCCCCAGTTTCGGCTTTTTTTCCAGAGATATCCCATAGGGGGGGCCCCATGCCTATTTGGCTAAATCCCAATCTCAGAGTAGGAGAAGCACCTCCGGACCCCGGGGGTCTCTTTTTCCTTTACGATTTTTTTTAGGACCCCATTTCAGGTTTTTCGACACCCAAAGGCTAAAACTTAAAAAAACACCCCAAAAAAGCCCCCATTTTGGGGAAAACCTAAAACCCCTTAAGGAATTTTAAGCAGGGGTGTAAGGTGTAAAAATCGCCCCAACAGTGTTTCACCAAAAATTTTTTTTAGCGTTGGGCTGTGAACATGAAAAATTTAAAATTTTTTTTCCAACAAATCTCAATTTTACTAAAAAATTTTTTAATTTTTTACATGGAATCCGGGAAAAAATTTGCATCCCAAATTTTGTTACGCCAATTTCTTCCAATTTTGGGCAAAAACCCTACATGTGGTTTAAACTGCTTTTGGGGCGCATGCGGGGGGGACCAAGGGGGGGAGCGCTTTTTTGGGTTTTTGGAAACTCAGACCTTGGGTGGGGCCAGGGCCCGCATTTGAAAAAAGCCCCAAAGTGCCAGAAAAGGAAACCTTCCAAAAGGGTTTACCCCATTTTGGATTAAAAACACACCTAAAGGGGGATCTCATCTGGGGGTGAAAGGGTGCTTTTTTGGGCGCACAGGGTTCCAAGTTTTTTTTAGCATTGGCCATAAAAAGGGGGGAAAAAAACTAGCTCCCCCCAGGGGGTTTTTTGGGGCTTAAATTTTAAAAATTTTCCCGTGCATTTGTAATTGAGTGGATAACTTTACTTTGCGGGTCGTACAATTTTCAATGTATAAATTTTTTATAGTTTTTTTTTTATTTTCTTTTTCACAATGAAAAACGTCTATAAAAAAAAGGAGGTTTCCCCTTTTATTTTTTTCCCCTTTAAATTTTTTTACACCAAAAATTTTTTTTAAATTTTTTCTGCATACTAACAATTATGGTTGGTGTTTTTTTTGGGGGTAGTTTTTTGGGGGCAAAATTTTCTTTAAACACTTTTTTTTAAGGTTTTTTTTAGGCATTATGAAAAAAAATACAATTTCCGGTAATGTTTTTTTTTTTATTTTTTTCAGGGGTCACCCTGGGGGGGTAAAAAATTAAAATGCTAACTTTTCTCATTTGGTCAATATGAAATTTCAAAAGAACCGGTTTTTTGTTATTTTTTTTTTTAAAATTTTTCTGCTTTACACAAAAAAATTTTATTCAAAAAGGGAAAACCCCATTTTTTCAAACGCCATAAGTCCGAGAGCCCCTAACTTTTTTATTTTTTTGTGTACCGGGGCGTGGGAAAAGGGGGTTTTTTTTTAGCAGGATGAGTTGGGCATTTTTATTTTGGGGTCATTTGGGGGGGGGCAAAAATTTTTGATCCCGTTTTTAAAAAACCTTTTTTTAAGGGGGGGTGAAAAAAAACGGGAATCCTAGTAGGTTTTTTATTTTTATTTTTTAACAGCACCCCCCCCTTTCAAATATCCATACAATTTTGATTTAAATCCTGAGGGCGATAAAAATTTCGGGGGATACCCCCAATTTTAAAATTTTTAATTTTTTTTTTATGTTTAAGCAAAATTTTAAAAAAAAAGTGTTTTTAAATTTTTTAAAACAAATTTATTTCATCCTATCTTTTTGATAGCCATAACTTTTTTATTTTTCCATTACCCGAGCTGGGAAAAGGGTTTTTTTTTTTGGGATGAACTAACTTTTTAAATTTTTGGGACCCAAATTTTGGTTTTTTGAGTTTTTGATCCTTTTTTTATTCCTTTTAAGGGGGCTGAAGGGTAACAAAATTATTTTTTTTTTGTTTTCAAAAACGCCCCCGCATGGGGCGTTTCCACGGGAGCGTTAAACCCAAAAATAATATTTTATTTCTTTTTGATCTTTTTTGGGGGGATTGCCCTTTGTAAAGGGGAAAAAGGGGGGTGTAAAAGTGTTTTTTTTTTTTTATTTTGTGTGTTTTACTTTTTTAACTTTTTTTTTTAAATTTTTTTAATTTTTTTTTTACTTTTTTGAAAATTTTTACTAAATGAAATGGAGGGATCTTCTTTTTTTCTGACTTGCAGCTTTAAAACGTCTCTCCCAAAAAAAAGGAAAATCTACAATCATCCCTAACGTAAAAAATAACACAATAAAAATTTCTCCCTTATTACATCCCTCAGATCCCCTGATCAAGGGCCCGGTGGTCAGTTCCCCTCTTTTTTCAATTCTGGGCAGCACAAAAATTTTTTTCTGGGAGCCAATAATGGCCCAAATTTTCCCTTGGGATCCCCTGCTCAAAAGGGTGTGAATGGCCCAAGGCAGTAACTGCTGAGGCCACTAAATGGGAAAATGAAACAAAGACCAAACCAACCACTGGGAGCCTCACACTTTGGGGGATAAATTTTTTTGCATTTTTTACAATTTGGGGGAAAATCTGTAAGGATTTTTTTTTTGTATAATATCAATGAAAAAATATTTTTTTCTCACTTTCTCTCACCTAAAATCCTAAAAAACTTTGGGCTTTTTTTAGGGACCACCTTTGGAAGGGATTCCTTTTCATTCACACCCTACCACTGAGCCTTTTCTAACAAGTTAAATTCCCGCTCTGCACCCAAGAGGGGCAACACCCTGAAACAGCGTGGGTAAAATGAAAGCCATTTCCATTTTCTAGGAAAGGGTAAGAAAATATTTAAATATTTTTACAAATTTTAGGGAGGCAAACTAATGGCTTTTAATCTCCCACACCAAATAACCCCTGGTGCCTCTCCCCAAAGAAAAACATTAAATCCTTTTAAGCCTCCCCCCACCTTCTACACACCTTTTCATACCCTATCACATCCCCAGGGCCCAACCACACCCAAGCCCACGTCACACAAATTTTAGGCACTCTCCCCACACAAACTCCCAGGGACCTCACTGACACATGGTTTTTCAAAAACCCACTCCTCTCTTACTACCACCACCCACATTCTCATAGGATACGGGCATACATACTCTCACATTCTCCCACAATTTACACACAACAGGGAAACAGATATTTAAATATAAATTCACTGCAAAAATTGCTCTTAAAAAAGGTCTAACCGCCCTTTAGGGTTTTTTTTAATGTTTTTTGACTCCCCCATGCCCAAAAAAACAAAACAGGGAAAAGAAAAAGATGATTTCATGGCAGGAAAAGAACAAAAAAATAGGAAAGGGGCGGACAAAAGAGGTCGGGAACAATCAATTGGGTTTTTTTGAAATTGTTTGGGGCACAACAAACCTCCCCTCAAGACACTTTAAGCTAGGGCACCCAACCCGGGGGAAAAAATGGGCCGTATTTTCGTTCCTTTCTTACGCCCGAATGGGGCCCCCCGGGCCCAAAAAACGGCCCCATTCCCCTTCAGTAAATTTCACCATTCCATAGAAAAACTATGGAAATTTCGTCCCCCCCTCTCCCCACCCCCGGCGAAGCCGCCGGGCGGGGGGATAATTTAAATTTTAATTTTTTACCCCCAAAAACGCGCTTCTTTGCAATTCAAGTCAATGGGCCCGGGGAAGTTGCCGGGCCCCCTGCTCAGCCCCCCCCCCCCACCCCCCCCACCCGTCACAAAGGGGTAATTGCGGGGTAATTACGCCCCCAAAACACCGTAGTGAACATAGCCCTTTGGGGGACATGTATGGGTTTTTGGCCCCAAAAACCCAAATTTTTTTGCGCATAATAGTATGGGAGAACGCCTGAATCTATGGGAAACCCCCTTCTACTGCGGGGCATAAAAATTTTGCATTTCTTTGCTAAAAAAATGACAATTTAGGGTTTATAAACCACTTTTAAAAAAGGGTCAAACAAATGGGTTTTCCCTATAATGCGCCGGATTTGCCGTACTTTAAGCTATGAGGGGTACTTTGTAAAGTTCAGTCAACCCCTCCAGCACGCCCCCTGATCTCAGGCCCCAGGGCCAAGTCACATGCTTTTTTACGCCCCAATTCAAGACAGATTTGCCCCCCAATTACACGTGTCCATGCAAGCGGGGGGGGGGGAGCCCGCAGCCCCGCCAGCCCCATTTGACATCCCTTTTCCACACGCGAAACCCCCCGGGGTAAAGGCATTCACATGTCCCCAAATTTGGGGGAGAAACGGGAATCCATAGTTCCCCTATGAGAACGTGGGGTTAAACCGGGAATTCCGGGGAAAGGTTTCAGCCGTATTGGAGCCGATAGGCGCGCAAAAACGGGTTTTTAAACTGTTTCCCAAAAAAGTCTGTGAACGAAAAGGGCCCTTTAAAGTCTCTAAACCTTTCCAGCCCGTAATGGCACCGGGGTTTTTCTACTGAAACTTTAAAAAAAGTGTATTTGTACAATTTTTAGGCACACCAAACCCCCGAAATCCCCCCCCATCTCAGGCGCAATTTCAATGCCGCCGGCGGCCCCCTGGGTAAAAGAGGGGCACCCGTTTTAAAAAAAATACAAATGGGGGTGGGGCTAGCCTTCGGGTGAAAATAATTTTGACTTTCTCCGCAGCCCCATTCTACATTCGCCCCCTTTTTATAAAATTATTGGGGCCCGTAAATGTTTGGGGCACAAAAAACCTCCTCTTCTGAGGCCAATAATTATCCCCCATTTTTTAAATTGGGTTTTTAAAAACCCAAAGCCCTTTTCCTAAGTGGGCCCCTATTTCCTAGACTTCAGAGAGAATTTTAAAGACAAAAAGAGATTTTCACCATGATAAATTCATCTGTGCAGATTTTTTTCATCAAATTTTTCTCTCCATCAGTTTTGGGGAAAAACCCCCTTTGCAGATACAACCGTCTAACCATCCCCTTTTTAGGTTTTGGTTTTGATTTGGGTTTCCCCTGCCACCCCTGCATACAACACACAGACCTCAGCAGAAGGGGTTCATCAGGTTTGAGAAAAACAGGGAAAAATGAAAAAAAAAGGGGGCACAAAATCAAACAAAACACCTCCAACAAAAAATACAGCATGGGAACACCATTTTAAAGTGACAACTCCACACCCCCTCACAGAAATTTTAAAATATAATAAAACCCCACAATAATATTTTAAAAAAAAAAACACCTATTTACAAAACATGTCCATTACGGGCACAAGGGGTTCTTGTCACACCCCAATAAAGGGGATGTGGACCCTGGGCACCGGATATTGGGCGAACCCTTCCCCTGGGGAGCAAGTCAAAGGGGCCCCTTGTCTTCACCTGCGCCTCCACAAAGCAGATGGGCTTTGCTTCAGGAAACTCCCAAGGGCCCCTAATCACAACAAAGGGTTCAGCAATGACGCAAATTTGGGAGACACTAAAAACAGACTGGAACCAGAGCACAAGGTGACATAGGGCGGGCTAGCGGGAAACCCACCAGTGGAAAGGTAATAACGGGCTAGAGTAGGTAAAATTTAAGCAAACATAGCGCGGGGATTTTGCAGAAAAAACGCACAAGAGGCACACTAGGAAAGGGCCACCAACAACTGGCAGGATGGCAAAAGAGGAATCGCAAAAAAGCCCCCAACCAAAGGACTTGGTGAGGAAGAATTCCCTGTTGCCCACTGGCCCTTTAAATCCACAAGTCCCGTGGCGTGCCCTAGGGGCCGGGCAGAAGAAGGTACATCTTCAGCAGGGGAACAGAACACTGCAGACCGGAAAAGCAGGACCCATGACTATAGGCACAAAAAGAGCCGGGGAGGGGGCATCCCCCCCCCCCCGCACCAGAGTCCGACCAGGGGTGCAACTGGAGGCAACGTGGCGGGGGTTTTCGGGTGTTGACCGCAGCACGCCCGTGACAGGTCTTAAGGGGAAATTCACAAGTGTGACGATTTTTCTCCCCTAATTACTTATGCAAATTTTGCACTTCCTAATAAAGAATTAATTCTTTTTATAACAATTTTCATAATTGCTTAAAAATTAATACCTTGTATAACAGGTTAAAGGGGCCAAACCGTAAAGCAAACCTAATAGAAATAAGATACATCTGTACAAAAACTAAAACAAAATCTCAGGAGCTTAGTCCCTGGGATATTTAAATATTGTCCCCTTTAACTCTCTGGGCGTTTTAACTATTTTTAGCTGTATTATTCTTTTGCCATAAAACATTTTTAAACCGAAAAGGGCATCACACAGTGATTTCAACAACGTTTAAAGACACTTACCCAAACCCCGGGGAAAGCCAATATTTTTTCCTACAAAATCCTACATGTACAAAAAACCTCCCAATAAAATACTCTTTCATTTGCTGTAAAAATTTATTATCCGCATTTTACTCATGTCATTATGTCACCATGACTATCAACCTTTGTGTGGAAGTAACTCCTGCAGTTTATCATTAAAAAAAAGCTATAATTATGTAACGGTGAGTGTTACAGTGGGTAGTGGACCCACTGACCACATAGCCCGGGCGCTTCTCCGAGGAGCGTACTAAGTCGTGAAACCATCAATGCATCTGTCCACGAGAGCCTTTGATGGTAAGGAATGGGCTTTCCCCACAGCCGCTCAGGTGGCAACCTCAGATGCAGACCCCTAGCAATGGCAGCTGACGCAGACAGGCCGCAAATAATGCCAATGTTTCCAAGCACCAACAGTATAAGTGACAAATGATAATAGGCAGGACTAAGTGTAGAGATTTGCGAGAGAGACAGAACAGACAAAGAAGGACAGACTAAACAGAATGCCCCAGAAACAGGAAGTTAAACGTAATGCATGCAAAGGGACAAAAACATAGACAGACTGAACAAACCACAACAGGATGCCAATAAGCATGACAGGAGACAATCAGAGACCAAGCTGAGGAGACTCTGGCTAAGAAACTATAGGCATACAACATAGGTGCAAGAACACAAGGCTAACGAACATGGCGAGTAAACTATCAACTCCCATTGACAAAGATACAGACAGAGACATTGGAGTACAAACATAGAGAATAACCACAAGGACATCCAACAAAACACAGCACACACCAGACGCACTAACACGCACATGAAACAAGACAAACGAACAACAAGGATCAGGCAGGAGTGTAGGAGAAGCAGACATCCCAGGCTGTAATCACAGCCGTGAAAGGGGATTTGTCGAGAGAAGCCCAATCCACTGGGGCTGCACACCAGTGGGAACTTAAAGGAGGCAAGATGTGGCTAGCCAGCCTCCCTCCTATAGGGAGACAAGGAAGAAGGGCAGCATCCAAGATGGAGGAGCAGCATGGCCAGCATGGCAAAAGCCGCACAGCAACCGCAGGTGGGTAAGCAACAACGATATGAGCGTACAGGGTGACTGCGGCACCGCAACAGGAACTAGATCTGCGATAGGAACATAGGTACATCCACGGTTCACAGCAGAGGCCGCGGCATAGGGACAAGTCCAGGAACCGGCCAGGGTCTCATGTGCCTCATGAACGTGGAACTGCGGCACGGACCGTGACAATTATCTAAAGATCACTGCACTCATTATTACTTTTCTATTGTCACGTGGAAAATTTACCCAGAATGCTTGATATGTGGACTGTAGTTTAGAAATATAAAACCCTTGAGTATTGTACTCTCTTTCAGTCAATCCTTATATAGCAAACAGGGTGGCACTCACAAAACACCCCCAACAAAACCCTTCTAGAATCAGAAAGACCATAGGTAAAATTGTTGTTTAGGAGTTTTAAAAAATCTGGCAGCAGCACATTGAAAAAATTATAATACTCTAATGCTCTATCTATACAACAATTATCTCAAGTCGGAATCCACGCAGATTCTGCCTTGAAATACTCATCTAAAACTGAAAGTAAAATACATACTCCAATGACGCTAATAAAAAATAAAGTTGTTTTTGGCACTTCATACAATCACCATGCAATATTTCTTCAATCATTATTTTAAGTAGGCAAAACAAAACATAGAAAAGTTTCCTATCTTCTATTCATAATTCAACCGTGAAAAAGTTACTATGAGAGTCATGGGATGGCTAAAGAACCGTCCATTGTAAACACATCCAAAACATTTGTATGTTGTTTTGGATGTGGATCCAAAACCCGATAGAAATGTATGGGACTCGTTTCCTGACTGTAAATCCACAGGAATTCGTCTGAAAAAAAGAGACCTAGATTCACATTAGATACTTGTTGAAAACCACGTCATACCATATGGTTTTCAATCACAGAATCCAATGAGAATCCGATGAGTAAATTCCACTCGTTGTCTGGACGTATTTTATTTTGGCAGTCCTATACAATTAATAATTACATATAATACTTTCTTTCTCTATCTGTGTAGGAGAACTTTTGTCTGCCCTGTAACATACGGTTGGAACATTTTTGGCAAGAAAAAACTGCAAACACAATTGTATGTTTTTGCTGTGGTTTTGCAAAATGTTGTGCAAAACCTGCCCAGCATTGAGATTTTATCATATTTCATTTAAAGTAATTGAAGAAAATGCAACACATCATGTTAAGAAGAGCTCATCACTTCATCTGCAAGCTGCCCTTTCTCCAATCAAGATGATTTTCTATCAACAAGATTTTTCCTTCAAAGGCTGGAGATACATGGCACATAAAAAATGTATAACTTGTTTTTTTTCACCCTATTTGCAATGATTTTTCTTCTATTGGACAATTCCTTTTAATAGAGTAGTTTTCTGCAGTGCGCTACACCATGGACATCCATCAAGTAAAGAACCTGTTGTTGAAAAGTACAGTATAACAAGATATTCTTCTGATTAGCCATTGCAGATCGATTCTAGGTTATTTTGTATAATAATAAGTGCAGCTCGGTGTCCTGGTTTTAGGGGTACCGCAACTCGAAGTTTGCACCATGGACCCATGAGTCTTTAGCTACGCCCCTGGACTTGTAAGTATCCAACCGCATTTAAAAGCAAATCAGGTTTAGCCTCAAAGAGAGAGACATAGAAGGTTCAAACCGGTTGAAGTGACAGACAAAAGTTGCTCAATCCCTTTGAACACTAAAATTTATATGTACATTTATTACTAAACAAGAATACAATAGCATTTAAAATAAAAGACAAATTAAAAACACAAAATTATTAAATATAACAGAAATAGTTTTATTGCACGTGGCAAAGGTAGAAAACAAATACATCTTTAACAGATTTAAAAAATTGCATAAAACCACAGTCAACATAAAAACTTGTAAACGTATAACAAGATATTCTTCTGATTAGCCATTACAAGATCGATACCCGAGCGGTATTTGCATAATTATAGTGCAGTCGGTGTTCTTGGGAGTATAGGTGTACCGCGAATGCTGAAGTTTTGCACCTATACCACCCGCCATGATCTTTAGCTATGCCCGTTGGTAATAAATAAAATATATAATAATAATAAATCTTTAATTTAATAGTGGCCAACATAAATTCCCAGCACTTTACAAATTCAGGGTAAACATACAGACTTTACACATTAAAAGTACTAACAAATGAGACACAAGGTGGCGTGGGCTCCTGCTCGCGGCAGCTTACAAACCTTATTAGGGTGGTATGGGTGCAACCCATAGACGGTAAGAAGTGCCAAGTTTACAAAGGGCGCGGTCCATGTTTTCATAAATAGGGGTTGTTTAGCATGAAAATGGGATGAACTGCCACCGCTGAAACCCAGTACATCTATATAACATAGTGAGAGTTCCTGTGATTTCCCTAGTGTAGGGAAGTGACAGATGTGTGTGATAGCAGAGTTAGGGATCTTGTAGCCAGACCCAGAAATAGTATTTTCTAGGGCCACATCTTAAAACTGTGAGGGTTGTGAGATGTGCCTGATCGCTCGCGGTAGCATATTCCAGAGAATTGTGCTGCACGTAGTGAAATCTTGTAGCAGGCATGAGAGGTTCGATGATATGATGAGTGGTAACGCTGATACAGGCAGCAGAGCAGAAAGAAGAGCGGGTCGGGTGTAGACAGAGACTGAGGGAGGTGATTGAGTAGGGTGCAGCGTTGTGGGAGAGCTTTATGGGTGAAAGTGCTGAGTTTATGCTGTATCCTGTACTGGATGGGCAACCAGTGCAGTGACTGACACAGGGTAGAGGCGTCAGTATATCCCCCATTTAAAACAAGCAGGGCTAACCTCAAAGATATGCCACTTTGATAGCATGTAAGACTGACCCAAACACTATAGCGGTAGTGAGGCAATACAGTACCAACATTAGCCCTATTTTCCTAACTACATATTTTATTTTCATTCCATGCCCCACAGAGGTGTTGCCAAACCATCTTGCGCACCTCCAATACTGGCTCTGCAACTTCAGACTCTTGAGACAAGGAACATCCAGAGGACAATAATGATTGAATTTATTTAGTAGTGCTCATAGCAAATGAAGATTTTATCCGCTCGACGCTTCTAATGACAGGAAACTAAAACAGCAGCGTGAGTAGCAATAATTAAAGGTAAGGATATAAGTGCAATGGTGTCAGTGAACCCTACTTTGGAGATGAGGAGAAAGCACAAGCTTTTGTTAATTTCATGAAAAATGGTACATATTATTGTACCCAGTCCCCCGGATAGTGCCGCTCAACTACTACTGGTAGCCCGATAAAGCAGCTGAATGGCTGCTTTAGGTATTGTTATGCCCATGATGACACCCCAGCAGGTTCCTGGCAGTATGGTGAGGCATCAAGGGAAAGCAGAAGTATCTTGAAGCTCCTGTGCCCCAAACAATAAATCTGAAACAGGCCCCCAACCAAGTGCATTTATAATACCAGTGTCTTCCAGGTTGTTACCCCTGACATGGCTGCTCGCAGTGACAGCAAAGGTGCAGTGGGGTACAGGAGGAGCTGACTGAGACATTGTCGGAATGACGGGACGCAGATAGGACAGGTCTCAAGCCGAAGTGGCAAAAGGGGGTCAAGTCACTCGTGGTAATGTTAGGGCAGGCAGAAAATAGTCAAGGTCATAGGCACGGGTCAAAATCCAGGTAACAAACTTAGACACGAAATTCACTAGGAAGCACACCAATACATTGGCAGGAAGTGCAGGCAAAGTATCGTAATAAAGAGTCCAGCGCCCAGTGAGAGTCAGTACACATGTGCCCTAGGGATCGCTTACGCACCTGCCAGTTAGCATCAGGAAACAAGAGTGGAGCAGGAGTGGGAAGAGGTAAGTGACGACCAGCCTGGGGACACAGACACGAGCACGTCCATGGTCCAGAGCGGGGACTGTGGAGCACATTGTGACATGCTGCTTAACCTCACAAGGATCACTCCACTGAATTCAATGAGGGGGAGAGAGAGACATAGAAGGTGCAAACCGGTTGGCTTCGAACTTGGTAACAGACAATAGGTGGCCCCTGATCCCTTTAGAAAAACAGTCAAATATTGATATGTACTTTTATTACTAAACAAGATACAAGTAGCATGTGATTATTAAATAAAAGACAAATTAAGAACTCAGAAATGTATTAAATATACAAAATTGTTTTATTGCAGTGTAAAGGTATAAAACATATCTTAAATAGATTTAAAAAAAAATTGCTATAATATCATTTTGAATGATTACAGTACAGATTAAAGTAAAAAGAAACAATTTCAAAATATACATAACAGTGCACGTTTTTGTAGAACAACTAGTAAGTGAACTAAATTCACCTGTTAGGGCTCCGGTTTAATATAGTAAAAATAAATAACAACATAATAAGATTAAAAAATATAGTTTAGAAAGACAAACAAAATGTAGTTTTAGCAAAAAAAAAATCAAATGAATTAATATTAAATAGTGAATAAATATATGTTATCTATAAAGAGGAAATGCAGTAAGATAAAACTTGATGCCAGTATCGTTGAAATACATATCATATAGGTGTTATAGCACATGAATAAATCTATAGCATTCCAAGAGTGATCTGCTTGAGACAGCCTTACTTCTTGAGCCGAAAAGTAGTATTTTTTGTCCTGGTTTTTTTTTCAATAAATAGCCATGTTATGCGATGGAATTTCTTTAGCATTACTGCCAGAGCATTGAATTTGAGTTACATTGGCCGATTAGGAGATTGATATCATTTGATGCTACATTTGGAATTTTTAGGATTTGTAGTTTGCTCGTCCACCAGTAGTTGTAATTATTTTGAATAAATTCATAGAAGTTGTCAGTTATAAGGACACACAGAATATGATGGTCTAATTGGATATCTGGACTTATTAATAGTGAAAATCTTATGAGGCTTGTGCATTCCTCCTACATATAATCGATACATTTCCCCGAAACACTCCAACGGCAACTTCTTTGTTGTCATAATTTGAGGTGAGGCCCACTTTGACGCATATATGTCTTGTGTAAATGAATCTGTTCGTACACCAAAAGCAAGCGTCATTATACGACCGGGTACGAACACTTTGTATCGCCCCTAAAATGTGCGGCTGTGCGCGTTCCTCCCGTCGTGCAATGGCGCCTATATAAGTTGCATAACATATGTTATGCGCTCCATCGGGCAAATGTTGCATCGATAGGCGCATTACATATACCACTAATGAATACTATGAATGCCGCTGAGTTGCTCAAATAGCGCCTATTTTTATGACACGATTTTCGATCTTTTTAAATGCCGCATAAAAGTTTTCTATGCAAGGTATGACGCTGACTGCCCAGTTTTTGAGAATGATCCGGACTTTCTGGCTTCACACTGATTTAATGCGCCTATAAACTGGCTGGTGGAACGCCAGCCACTTTTTTCTGACATGTCGCCCCTAGATGTAATTGTAGTTGCGTAACTCACAGTACATTCTGTATAACCATTAAATAACATTGGGATAGCATCAAATTGACATATCAACCTTGCCACGTGATATACATTTTTAATAGTAGGGAACATGTGGTGTTGACACTTGTTTACCTTTAATTATATGGCAGGCCACGCAAACATTGGTTTTAATAATATTGGTTCTGCTGCTAATCGTTTGTAAAAATCTGTTGAAACTATGCAGTCTGCTGAGACCCCCCTACAATGGAACAGAGTATGACGTAGACATCTGTATGCACACTGATACAGGGAAAGCTGTCAATCACTGTATGTGGGCTGAGTAAGCAGGACCAGTGTTGTTTCAGGAGTCCGGTCAGTATTTTCTCTGCTGCTTACTCAGAAATCCTGGTCTAAATCATATAAAGGTACATAACCCGCTGAATCTTAGTTCTCTCCCCATATCCTCTTTCCCTCTATCATATTCCTGCTTCTTCTCGAGACGAGCAGCATAAAACGCACCTGAAACGCATTCGCCTTTAAGTTGGAGATTCTGCGCGGAATTACTACGAAGCGTCCACATGTGATACATAAAAACAGCAGACTTAATGAAATATCCCCAATCTCCCCTCTCCTTTCTCATTTAACTGCAACAAATCATTGCCCGGAGTGCTCTAACGGCTCCAACAGAAAATGGCACACCTACTATCTGCGGCTCGCAAAACAGGTACAAAGACTCACGCAAAGGCACATCGCACTGAAAAGTGTACTTCTGTGCCACAGGTCACAGCATGTACACAATTATGTGTAAAAGGTACAATTTTCCTGCATTTCTCGCACATGTGTTGTAATACTGAAATATGTTGTATGGGCATTGTTACGAACTGAGGGGGCCTGGTTAGAAAACAGTGCAGATATTTAATTCAGCAGGTCATGAATTTGCACAGCAATTAAAACAATTACTAAGCACCAAGATAAACGCATCCCACTTGAGTGACGGGCGCAAACATTTTACTACAGGAGGGTTTCTTACCACCCCTTTTTATAAATATTGAAGATTGCAAGTACGTGTAAGAAATGTGACACTTCAGAAAAGGAAGATGGTGAAAATGAATGGGATACAAGGCTAATTGTGAACCATAATTTCTTAACTTGCATCAAAATAGCCGCTACAGATATGATAAATATGTTATGATCACCTCAATATGTCATGAATAAGGTTATCAGATCTGTAGTGAGATCCAGCTAAAATAACCAGCCTGTCCAGCTAACAAGTAATAACATACAGATCTTAAGTCAATTCTTTTATATGCCTTCTTAGTTTGCGCAAGATAATTATATTTCTAAGAGCTTATGTAAGTTAAATCGTGCCTTTTTTCTGCATATATTGTTTCATTATAAGTTACATCATTTAAGATGTATTTATGATCCCTGATGATGATTATTGTCTATGTTGTATGAAAAAGTCTTGGTAATTTTTACTATTTTGTTTAACGACTATACATACTAATGAGTCTTAAGAACAAGGATAGCTAGTAGTCGCTTGAATAGTTTACATTGGGGTGATTACAAAATAATACTAGTATTAGCTTATGGAAACATAAATGAAATAAGTAGAATAATAATGATGAGAAAGTAACATTGTGTCCAAAGTAGAGAGAATTGTTATAGTTAAACCATATAACATATTATTTGAGTATGCAAAATTAGATCTAATACTAGATCAATATAGTACATTAAAATAAAGTCCGCTGAAAGAATTGTCCAAAAGTGGCGCAGGCTCATGCTTTTGCGAACTCTCGCACATAGATAGTATGGCATAGTACTGAGGACTGAATGGTTTTAACTGAACTTTCAATGGTCAACTAATTTTCATTAATTTTATGTGATGGTCTCCAATTGTTCCCACTCACAATAAATAATCGAACTTTACACTTATTGTCTATGGTATTATGTACGACATGACTAGAGAAGTTCTTTATTCTCATAGTTGCATATTTATCTAGTAGAGAAGCACTATGTTATTTGCTTGAAAAGTCTGAGCTAAGAAAATACCTTGATATGATCTCTAGATCCTGTGACTTGCTAAATTGGCTGCAATTGATCATGGTGCATTATGCTTCTGCAAAAGGGGGGGGGGGGGGGGGGGGGGGGGGGGGGGACAAGAGTGCTCATATAGGCACAGAGGCTGCCTGGGCAAGTTTGATAAGATCTGGAGTTGGTGGCTGAACTACACTGGCACGTTGTGATTCTGAAGTCCTGTCCTATGAACATCCGCAAAACCCTTCATTCTGCACTTGTTTTGCACCAGCCTGCATGCTCTATATATCCTATGAGAGTCACACTCATACCTTGTTTATGGGTATACTATCAGATTTTTTTTTATACTTCTACATGTCTTTTCTGTTCTAAGTCTTGTTGATTAATGCAAACTAATTGTCCCGCTGACAAAAGTAATATATTCATATTCTATGGGATAAACTTTTTTTTTCTACACTCTTGTGTATTTTAAACATATTTATGCAACTCAAACAATATTGATTATTGTATTGTATATAATATGAATTTATGTATTGATTAACTCGAATATTTCTGATCAATAAAAGTTTAGCCGTTGTGTAGCAAAAAATAGAACTGCTAACTAACTTAGGATTGCTCACAAATGTAAAAAATGTTAAAAATTGTGTAAGGTGTTCCTAAAGGCTGCATGATAATCTAAACCCGAATCAGAGCTCCAAAAGTTTTTTTAATGTGGTTCACCATTTACAAATAATTGTTTTACGATCATTTATAATCTTCAAATATTCAATTTAATCTCAACACAGTAAATGCTTATTATTACTTATATCTTGTCAATCATGCTTGAGTTATGTGTGTTACTATTTATGAAAACTGTGCAGCTACCGAATAGTTTGGCGGACTATGTCCTTAACGACTAAACAAATCAATAAATTCACTAATTATCAAAAACTTGTATATAAGCTTTCCTTTCAAGACAAATAAATCCTATACTGCATATGTATATGAACTAGAAGAATTACTTGGATTTATTTTCATATCAAACGATTATTAATCACAGTAATGAGTTTGTAAACGTGCTTGTTTCTAAGAGTTTTCCTTCAAGCTAATAAGCAGCATCTTCAAAGTCCCACATGACAAAAAGCAAATCAGCAATAATAGATGAGAGATTAATTTAAGTCTCTGTCCCATTTCATGAATGGGTGTTTATGCAAATGAATGCATCATGTACAATGTTTTAGGTTCATTATGTAAATGGATGTATTAAAGAAGTTACTGTGGCACTCAATCTGTAAAGCCCATGACTCCCTGACAAAATAAGAATGCAACTACTCACGTACTGCTAGACGGGATAATTTACCTTTTCAGCTCATATATAACTAATCAAAGGACAAATAGATACAATAATCACATGATATTGATTATCAAAAACAATTGATTGAGCACCAAAGCTAAAAGTGCTGAGAATATATCATCAAAGGATAAAATATTTCCTTTAGAGAGCAGTATTCGACCGACTATAGAGACTACTATGTAATGCAAGATACATCTAGTAACGTGTTATCATTCAGTTTTGTCGATTGCTAGACGAGCATTGAAAAACCATCATGACAGACTAACACACCGGCCACTTGCCATATGTGAAAAACTTGTCGTGCAGGCTAAGTACCGCACACATTAGGCGTCAGTATTGGGTCCCATTTTTAAGATTTAAATGTAATTTATTACATGATTATAGTCTGGTAAGGTGGGATTCAATTAGCACATGAGGTTTGCTATTTTTAGCAAGATATTGACACCTAAAGTCAAAGCGAGGGTGAAGTGAATCTAATAGAGAGAATCTCATTACAATATGCATAGACAGCTACCTGACACTGAACTGAGTGATTTTGGGAAATGTATACCACGGAGATGATTCAAAGTGAGGTCAATTTTTGGAATAAATATGTAAAGTTCTCCATAAAGCAAATTCTTGGTTACTGAACAAAAATCTGCATGAATCAATATGTCCATAGGGAGAAAACACTTGGTAGAATAGTTCATTGTTTGAGATAAGATTGTGGGCTTCCTTGTTAGATCTTGAGGACTAACAGAACAGCATAGCAAATGTCAATCGTGCTGCCTCATAGAGGCTAGTTAAAATATATGCGTGTATATAAAAAGTCCCATGAGACTCCGCGGGAGCAGGATGTTATTCTCGTTAACAAACACTAACGCTGCATGTAACCGATAAGCATTGGTGCATTCCTTTCGACTAGAAGTATGCTGGTCTCACTCTAGTCCCCAGTTATAAGAAAATATGTATGGAGGCTTAGAGGAGGAGTGCAAGATACGAGCAAAACCAAACTAAAGGAAATGGAGCATCTTTAGTTTGAATTAACAGTTATTTAGTCCATTGAAGGAAAAGATCTCTTACGGGGGACATGATTAATTTATATAAATGAGCCCTACAAAAAGGAAGTAGGCAAAAATGATATCATGTAAAGCAACCTCAAATGACAAGGGGAAGCTTTCCGTCAGGCTTGGAGAAGAAAAAGAATGTCAATCTCCAGAGGAGAGAAAAAATCGTATATCTTCATGTAAGAACGGGTAAAAAACTTGTGAATAGCCGCCCTGATGAGCTGTTGCAGCCAAGCAGGAACAGTTGGGTTTTACAAGAAAGACTTAGAGTAAATCTACCTGAAACTACAGAAATATTAATATATAGCAGCGTACGTAATCGTATCTAATATTACATATTCTGAGTTTCCTCGCGCTAGTGATGGAGTGCTCTATGGGTCGATGAGATAATGGATCTCCACAAAGGTAGGCATTTGATTGTATTCTCTTGCCTTGTGGAGATCTTACAATGGCAATAACCAGACCATCGGGGAAAGGCTAGGGCTTATAAACCCTGAGTCTTCCATCGCCTTCTATCACACCCGTAGATTGACACACACCCAATTATTGGGAGATTTGAAATCTGATGGAGGACATGTCGTTTTGGCACCGTAATATGTAACAATGTAACATATACTACAATACAGATATGGATGGTTAGTTTGTGATAGAAGTTTACGAGAAAATCAGTATGCTAGATCGAGCTTTCTGTACATTTTTTATTAACGAGCTCGCAAAAGAAACAAGAAAAAAAACACCTAAAAAGCATAACGAAACAGAGGATGCAAGGCGGGTAAAGAGATGCAATAGTAGGATATGAATCATTAGATAAAAGTGATATTCACTATGCTCGAGTGTACCCATGAAGGCTCTGCGTGCGTATAAACTGAATCCTTAAACTTTGTCATGGTGCCATTCTAATGAAATATATTAAGATAATGCCTGAAGAAAACATTACATTTCCCCATCATTTTTGACATATGGCTGAAGTAAAAAAAAAAAAAGACCTTAAGGTTATGTCTACACAGCACGGTATTCTCGTTGGATTTTCTGCAGATTCAGAATTTAGCCGTGGTCCAGCAATGTTAAAGTGCCTTCGGATTTTGAACATTTTAACATTGCTGTGTAGACAAAGCATAAGAGATAGCAATCATTATCTTAACTTTATATCAAGTAAGGTATATCAACTCAATAACATGGCAAGAAACATCCTGCAAATCTGATCTGTCACTGCTCTTCAAGAAAGTTGAAATCAGCTTGATTTAAAATATTGTTAACTGGTGCCTGACTGGGCTGACTATCCCCCACTGCTGAATAAGCATTTTCATTTTCTTTAGTACATGCAGGTTTTAATGATATAATACGCACTTGTACTTGGTTTCTCTACTAATTTGACATGTTAGGCTTTATTTTATTTAATGTTTACATAAGCTCCAGTTACAGGGGGAAATACAGCCCCTGAACTGACTGCAGACATGATCTGGATCCTGTCTATTTGTCTTTGCAGCACTCATTGAATACTATGTATACAATGTTTGACAAGGCAGGGACGGTAATAATCCCCCCCTGCCTTCACATGGAAGAGACTGCTTGCCGCTTGAATAGCCGGCATTCCCACTTTCAACGAAACGTGCAGCTTGCGCACTTCCGCACAGCTGGGTTGTTGGAATTGCTGTGCACAGTTAGGGTAATGTCACAACTGCTTATATTGGGGCGCATTTCGCGCACGTATTTAGAACGTACTGCGCTCCTAATACAGCGAAATCTTCACCCAATCAATCCGGTAATCCATATTTTCTCATAGAGAACTATGGGGGGATTGGTTGGATATACGCCTCCTCTCCCCGGGTGTACAATACGGATCGTATTGTATGCAAACGGGAGATAATTGACATGTCATTTATTCGTGGCGCTGTCGCAGCGAGAGTAACGCATGTCTATGGGACCGGTGGGCTGCCGGCGCCCCCCGCATCACGGGAGTACGCGCCAATCAGCGTGACTCCCGAAGACCCGGCTTAATTGCGGGGCATACTGTACGCCCCACAGTTAAGCCGTGTGAACATCACCTTAAAGGGGTTGTATTATTACAAAGATTAGCTTTCAACATGTAGGGAACAGTAAATGAAGACATTTTCCAAATAGATTTCTTTTTTCATTTTCTGCTGATTTTATCACCTTCTGAGGGTTTTCAGGTTTCTCTAGTTACTGACATCTGCTCTGCTCTCCCTGCTGTTAGTCTTATCTGATAGCAGGGAGTGACCTCATCACACAGGTCACAGCACAGAACTGCCTGCAGCTTGAGAGCTTCAGTGTTATCTGATCTAACAAAGGAGCCTAATTACTTCTATTTACTTTACCTCTTAAGCTTCTCTGGACCTGGGAGCAGGAGATTTTTTTATCTTATCTAGACTAGTTATCAGAGGTTTGAATATTGGAAGTTGATATGCTAATTGCCCACAGCCTGACCAGGAAGTGAAAGGATGCATAAATAAAAGCTGCTGCGGCTCTGTGAAACAGTGAGTTGAGACAACCCTTTCAAATTATCACATCCCAGATGTTAAAGGTCAAAGGGAAGTCTTCACGGGTCTTAACCCTGTAACAGGTCTTGTCCCTGGCCTACCAGGACGCTCTGCCGTCCATGTGCCAGGCTATCTCCTCACTTAGAGCTGGAGCCATCCTATCTCAAAAGAATGCCAAAGACAAGTTCATACCTGCAGCTTCTTCTCTAAGACCTTCTCTCCTGCCAAGACACACGACTCTATTGGGGACCAAGACTTATGAGCCATCAAGTTGGCATTAGAGGAATGGCGGTACTTTGACTAAGGCACTCTTTGTCTACTGACAATTTACACAGATCATAAAAATCTAGTATATCTTAAGCCTACTCAATGTTTAATTCCCTGGCAGGCCCGATGGTCCATGTTCTTTACACGTTTCAACTTCCTTCTCCACTTCTATCAACCATAAAAAAAAGTTAAACCGGATGCATTATCCCAAAGCCCCTGATGTCTCTGATTCTATAGCAGAACCACAGCACATCATAATATCCATTGCATCCATGAAACATCTAGAGATAGCCCCGGGAAAGGCCTACGTACGTAAGCAGTGCAACCTTATAGAATGGAAGGGTTTTGGCCCTATGAGCCTCAAGAGAACATTAACGCTCCAGTATTGATTTGCAAATTGTACAGGCTTCGGGTCCAAGGAAATGGAGGCCCTAAAGAGGGGGGTACTGTAACGGACAGGAACACGGTCCATATTCCGGACTGTGGTCATGCCCGCACCCGGGGCTGACCAAGACATGCGGTGGTCATTGCACCAGGCCGCGCTTATGTCTGTACCACTGAACAGTTCCAAGTAAAATGGGGGGGGGTTCCCTGTCACGAAGCTCAAACTACCTTGTGGCAGGCTCTGTTAAATACCAGGGTCCCCCTAAGACTCCACTCCACCAAGGAGGTAGAATGAATTACTGAAGGATCCACGTCCTGTCTCTGGTGGCACGTCCATTACAATAGTTAATTATTATTTATCGTTTTTATCATATCATTTTATTTATTTGAGATACACCTCATGATCCAGATTTTTGAGCTGTTATACAAATATTGTGTCATATCTGTGATATGCTTGAAGTACAAAGGCTAAGTGGCCATCCTCTGTCTGTGGTGATTCCAGAGTTTTTGGCAGGGGCTGTAACAGTTTATTCACATAATTACATTACCCAATTGCTCTAGCACTAAAGACAAAACCAATAAATTGTGTAATATCCACTGCAATTCCAGAAGGTGTGGTGCATGAGAAGTATTTAAAGAATGAATGCCACAGGTATATATAAAAACTTGTATTGCAAAAGGGAATAGTCATATAGTAAAATTTAACTTCTAATGTTATTTTTAAAAAGGTATCGACCCCCAAATTTTACATCACAATATGAAAAAAGACAAAAACAGTGTCCAGACCAGCAGAAGGGGAGGGATAAAAGTACGTGCCCTTGTAGCCCCTATAAGGGATCTACACTGACCCCCACCTACAGACAACAAGGTGGTCGCCCCAACAAGTTCGTCCCTGACTGGAACCTCACCCTTTTATGGTGACGATAGTAATCCCTAATGTCCCTGTCCCAACATGTTTCGATCCTCCCAGAATATCACAGGATCTCCTGAGGGGATAAACAACGGGATAACACTGCACAAAGGAGGTGTCACAAAATGCACAATTATTAAAAGTAATCGGGAATGGTCAAGACTTTACAAAAACATGGACACAAACGAACCACTAAACTAATGTCGCAGCATATGGCTTTGACTAGGATGCCAAATGGTCAGAATAATAAGTGTCCAAGATGCAGGGAAAAACAATGAGATAATATGCATCTATTGTGATCCAGCATATGGCTAAACACAGAAAATGCCAAAGTTACAAAGGCAGCAAACAGTAAAGAATCAGGCCTATAGCCAAACACAGAGGTCACATATTATCAGAAAAATGTATATTCATATTCACAAGGTTTCGCGTATGCAAGCCAACGTAAATAAATATAAATAGATGAAAAAACTGTAGCTCACCCACTGTCGGGAGGCTCAGAGAAAGAACCAGCTTCTTATATACTCACATAAAAAATTGTCATTCAGAAGAAGCAAGATATATGCAATACAGCACTGGTTAGAATAGTATCTGACCAAGAAAGTACTGAGCGCATAGTGAAATCTATGATCACAGCAAAAGTGTGGGCAATAAATTAAAATAATCAAATATAAGGCTGGAAGAGTAAATTCCAATATTTGCCTTTTATTATAAACTTTAAGGTTGGGTCTACACAGCACATGTTTTCTGTTGGATTTTCGGCGGTTTCAGTTTTTTGTATGAGGCCGACAGCAAATCTGAAAACCTAGCCTATTAGTTTACAAGTATTAAAACCCTTTTTTACCTTTGGAAGAATGCCAACACATAAATCCTTGCATTTTGCACCAGTTTCTCGAATCATACAATAGGTATCGGTTTTGCCAGGACTGTTGCATCAATGAAATTGAATGAAAAATGATACATACTAGATAATGATTCTAGAAATTGTTTGCATTTTGCAAGTGTGATCAGCAAAAGAAACAAGTGATCGGCCAATGCAAGCTGATGGTAAAATATAGAATTCAATCTCATATGTCCTTGTTAGTGCTTTACCACATGACACAACTTAATGTGAATATACAGCAAGAATTGCTTCCAGTTCTTTAAATATTGCACACATGAAGTTTCACATTTATTTTTACAACCTGTTAGTTCCTCACTTCTTGATGGTTTTTGTGCACTGCTAAGAACCGCTTTTTCTTGATGTATTCACCATTGGGCAAGTTAATGTCCCACAGATATTCAGGGGAAAGTATCTTGGTAGGTTTATTATACACCAGATACCTGTTGAGATGAGATTCCTCTTGCCACACAGCTTCAATGTTCTTTTTCTTGTCCTCTATAATGCCTTTTTGGCACGTTGTACTGAGTTTGTGAATTTCTTCTACTTTGCCACCATACAGAGCAGCCATGTAATAGAAGTCTCCGAGCCCATGTGGTACATAAGCTGCAGAAATTGGTCTACGCTCATAGGTAAAATATTCTGGTTCAGTAAGGAAAAATGCTGGGTGGAGCGTAGCGACCAGGTCTCCAAGTATTTCAACTCCTACATGATCATTGAATACCATATCCACATCAGCACACACAAGGTAGTCTATCTCATTGGGCATAAGCTTCTTAGTAAAGATTGCAAGGATCTCCATTCTTCTCATAGACACATCCTGCCAGCGTTGGTCAGCAACCACATTGTGCAGTTGTAAGATGCGACCATCAGCTATTTTGGGTTTACCTACTTCATCGACCTTGTCAGTGAATACATAGTATGTAACTTTGTGACCAACCATGAAGTAACGCTCTGCAGATTCCAAGAATGGCAGGAGAAAACGGATATACCTGAAAGAAATAATTTCACTTTAATACTATTACAAATTATTCTTAATACCATACATTATGCTTTAACTTAAAGATTCTTCTAAATTTTATTTTCTTTTATCTTACATAAACATTGCAGGAATTGCACATTTCTTATTACGTTGGAGTCGGTGTCTTATACCCTGGTGACTGTTTTCACATCATATTAAAGGCTGATGTCTACCAAGTTGGAATTCACATATATTTATATAGTTTAGGCATAAGAACACATCTTTCTAAACTTTGGATTAAGACTTACTGCTTTACCAAGGTCATGTGCTATAAAGTTTTCCTACCATTCCAGGCCTTTAGTACGTAAAATCTGTACTCTAAAATTCTATAGCTGCACTAACCTCTATTAATCACAATGGGCGACATGTATGAACAGGACTGCACCAGTTTTCTGACATACTTTGCGCTTAAAAACTGTTGTTGCCCTGTTCTATAGATGTATGAACAGTCGTATTCCAAAACTTTTCTGCAATTGGCGCCGCCCCCAACACTTTTTAATTCACCAAAGATCTGGGGCATTCTGGGTGCGTTGAACTACATTCATAGAATTAGACACATTTATGTTTCTTTGACGCCAAATAGGCGCAGAACAGTTAGAACAGCCAGACCAGGTTAAAGGTAGAATGCCTTACCCAGACTTGTGGTATTGGCGCTACACTGCGCCTGAATGTATGAACTGCAGAAGAACAGGTTTATATATTCTGTCGCATTCTACTCTACCTTAAAGCTATTTAGAACTGGTCTGTTAGCGCCAACTTTCATACATGTCACCTAATATATCAATTTGTAACATCCTGTTACAAACTGATGCAGGATGTGCTAAATTATAATATATATGCACACAGTGGACGACAGGTATGAACGGGGGTGCGCCAGTTTTCTGGTGTGCTTAGCAACCAAAAATCCGTAGTCCTGTTTTATAGATGTATGAACAGCCGTTCACCCAAACTACAGATACAACACTTTTGAATGAGGCAGATTTGCAGGGGCATATCGCAACAGAATTGCACAAGTGCAGCAAAGTTTGGTGCAAAACACATGAATGCGATTTAAAAGTGGCGTGTTGGCGCCAGGTTTAATACATGTCAACCAGTGTGTACAAAACATTGTGACTTCTCATATGTCTTTATTAATTATTCCAGGTAGGAGAAGTTCATCCCCCCTCTCTTTGATAGTTTTCTTATGTAATGAATATGAAATATTAGTGTGAATTATGAAATGTGTGCACTAATTATTGGATTATGTATTTGTCACATATATATGCACAAATTGTCTTTTGTAATTATTATTGTATGATTTGTATTTTCCGAAGCATGTATTTTTTGCACTATTTATCAATTATTCATTAATTTGCATATGAATGGTTCACCTCACTTTAATATTGTATCACATCTGCCATTGATTATTTGAGAAAGGCTATTTTTTCATTTTTCTAATTGTGAGAGCTCCAATTTTTCCATTTATACACAACACACTACTCACAAGAAGTTAGGGATGTTTGACTTTTGTAACAATTCATTGAAATGACGACATGTAGTTTTAGTTATTTTTCGTGTGACCATTATAAATACACTAAAACGTAACTTCTATTTACTTCCTGTAACGGTCTGGAGGTGGATCCACTGGACCACCACAGGCGATGGTGTAAGCCCACACCAGGGAATGGAATCTAAGTAGGTCAAGGTATTCACCAGAGCCCGCCGCAAAGCGGGATGGACTTGCTGCAGCGGGAGTCTACCAGGTCGCTTCCACTGGCGGGGCTTGCCTGCGGGGCGGCCAAGGGTAGGCGAGGTAGAAATCGGCAGGCGGCTCGTAGTCGGGGACAGGCAGGAGGTCAGGGCAGGCGGCTGAGGCTCGTGAACGTAGACAGGCAGAAGGTCAGGGCTGGCGGCAAGGATCGTGGTTGGTAAATGTAGGTTCGGTACCCGGTAGGCAGGAATAGACAAGACTAAGAAGGATTTTTCCAACGGGATATACACCAAGGATCCGGCGAGGGCCGCCAGGAAGAGGCCGGACTTAAATAGGAGCAGTGCCCGGCAATGGGCAATTACCGGCGCACTGTCCCTTTAAATTTCAAACTGCCGCCACGCGCGCGCCCTAGGGGCGAAGCCACGCGCCGCGGGACGGAGAGAGGATGAGCAGGAGCATGGCCGGGTAAGTGAACAACGGCGGGAGCCGGGGGGTGAGCAGACCCCGAACCCGACGTGCGGGACGGGGCTTCGCTAGGTGTCGGAGCACGGATGCGCCCGCGACCCGGTACAAGGGTCGCAGGGGCATCCGTGACAGTACCCCCCCTTGGGTCCTCCCCTCTTGGGCCCCCTCTCTTACTGGATTGGAGGAATCTCTGGATGATGCTGCGATTCAGGATGTTCTCCTCCGGCTCCCAAGACCTCTCCTTGGGCCCGAACCCCTTCCAGTCCACTAAAAAATATCTCTTCCCTCTAGTTCTCCTCATACCCAGGATCTCCTTGACCTCGAAGTCATTGGGCGCATCAGCCACAGACGGAGGGGACAGCCTTCTAAAGAAACCGGTTAAGAACCAGGGGGTTTGTAAGGAGACGTGGAATCAGTCGGGGATTCTCCTGTTAGGCGGGAGCCGGAGTCTGTAGGGAGACCGGGTTTAATGCGGATGATGACCTCAAAGGGTCCAGGAAACGGGGTCCCAGTTTGTGGAAGGCATTTAAGGGGGAAACATATTGGACAACAGCCACACCTTGTCACCTGGAGAAAAGACAGGGGGGGACTTTTCTTTTATCGGCTTGAGTATTCGTGCGCTCGGAAGCAGGGAAAGCAGAGACTGGCGGGTCTGGGACCAGATGGTCCTTCATATCCTGGACCAGTGCGTCCGCCGCCGGAACCTCGGATGGAAGATGCTAGAGGGAGAGGTGGGCGGGGATGCAGACCAATCGATGTAGAAGGGGGAGACCCCGCGGGACTCTGAATCTAGGGAGTTATACGAGAACTCCGCCCATGGCAGCAACTTGGGACCAGTGTCTCGGCGTGCAGAGACGAAGTGGCGTAGGTAACACCCCCAGATCTGGTTGACCTCTTCCACATTCGTCTGAGGGTGGTAAGCGGAAGAAAAAGTCGAGCTTCACCTGGAGTTGGGCACACAGGGCTCGCCAAAAATCGGGGAAAACAAACTGGGACCCCCCGATCCGAGACGATTTGCTGAGGGGGGCCCATGCAGACGGAAAACATGATGGAAAAATAGCCCCGCCGGCGGGTGGCAGACAGAAGGCCAGGCAGAGGAAACAAAATGCGCATCTTGGAGAACCGATCTGTGATCACCCAAATGAGGGTTTGTTGCCAGCCGAAGGAGGGAGACGGTTATAAAGTCCATAGCAATGTTGGTCCAAGGTTTATTTGTAGTGGATGTAAAAGGGCCCTGACGGCTTGTGACGAGGGTCTTTTACGGGCACAGGAGTTACAAGACTAAAACGAACTCTTTGACATCCTTAACGAGCTCCTGGCCACCAGTAGAACCGGGGATATCAAGAGGAATGTCTTTCAGGCGCCGGGATGACCGGCACACAAGGAGCAATGTCCCTTTATTTCAAGATAGTCTGCGGAGAGCAGGGCGCACGTAGGTCTTTCCAGGAGGAACTTCGGAGGTCAACTGGAAGCTGCCGAGATAGACGTTCTGGGGGAATTATGTGTTCTGGGTGGTCTTCACCCACCACGTCGGGGGCACGGGATAGAGCGTCGGCTCTCACATTCTTCTAGCAGGCCGGAAGTGGATCTGGAAATCGAACCGGAAAAAGAGAGCGACCACCTAGCCTGGCGGGGGGTTAAGTCGCTGAGCCGACTGGAGTTTATTGGAGGTTTCTTGTGGCCCTGATTTAGATGCGGGATGGGGTTATGAGAAACCTCCAGAGATAACGCCATTCCACCAGGGCCCAGTTTTATGGGCCAGTAGCTCCCAGTCGCCAATCGTTTTAATTTCCCTCTCATCTTGGAAAAAAAAGCCACACGTTACAGTTTTAAAACTCGTGGGCCCTTTTTGGTAAGAACTGCTCGGGGCCCCACAGACGAGGCATCCACTTCCAACGTGAAGGGTTTTGCGGGATTGGACGCGAAAGGATAGATCCCGTAGAGAAGGCGGATTTGAGTTCGAGAACGCCTCTTCGGCTTCAAACGGGCCAGCTGCGTGGGTTAGCTTGTTTTTGGTAAAGGCCACTATCGGAGGCCCCCTAGCTTGAGAAGTGGGGAATGAATTGACGGTAGTTGTTTACAGAAGCCCAAAAAGCGCTGTATAGCCCGCAGAAAAACCCAACTGGGCGTGGCCACTGCCAAAAACGGCAGACAGTTTCGCTGGATCCATCCGTAGGCCTTGGTCAGAAATGACGTAACCCAGAAAACGGGAGGCTAGTCTGAAGGAAGAGGCACTTTCCCAGCTTTGCATACAGATGGTTCTCCCGGAGGCGCTTTAACACCTGACGAACAGGCTGGCGGTGGGTCTCAAGGTCAGGAGAGTACACTAAGATGTCATCAAAGGTAAACCACCACGCGGTTTAGAGGAGGGTCTCTGAAGACGTCATACACGAGCTCCTGGGAAGAAAGGCAGGCGCATTACAGAGTCCGAAGGGGATCAACAGGTACTCAAAGTGCCCATCCCTGGTGTTTAAGGCCGTCTTCCATTCATCGCTCTTGCGGATTCGGACCAAGTTGTAGCCCCTCAAATCCAACTTGGAGAAAATCTTTGCGCCTGCAGACGGTCAAAAAGTTCTGTGATCAACGGCAATGGGTAAAAGTTTTTTCACCGTGATCTTGTTCAGACCCGGGAGTCTATGCAGGGCCGTAAGGTACCGTCCTTCTTCTTTACGAAAAAGAAAACCCCCCCCCACGGGGAGACGAGGACTTTGGATGAACCCCTTCGGAGATTTTTCCTGGATGTACTCAGACATGGCTTGGGTCTCAAGAACGATAATGGGTAGACTCGGCCCCGGGGAGGACTGGTACCCAGCAATAAGTCGATCGGGCAATCGTACGGACGATGCGGAGGAAGACTCTCGGCTTGACTCTCGGACAACACATCGGTGTATTCCAGATACTCGGGCGGCAGGGTAGGAGAGTGGAGCCGCAGCCATGGGAGTCCGAGGAGGACCGAGGCAACACATAGAAGGAGATTTTTTTTCCCTTTTGCAGCACCCCCCCCGTGGGGGACGTGGCTTGGTGACAAACTGGATGGTGTCGCTAAGCAGCTCCCCGCTGACGGACGAATGACGGGGCGGTTTTTTCCAAGCGGACCATCGGAAGCCGATATTGCTTCACTAGGGATGGTGGATGAAGTTCCCGGCCGAGCCCGAATCCAGGAACGCCGGAACCTGGAACGAGGTACCAGTCTCTGACACGACATGCACTGGCATCAACAGACATGGAGAGGAGGAGTTTGCACCTAGGAATGCCTCTCTCACAGATCCTAGGTGCAGGGAAATTTCCGCAGGCTTGGGACGTTTGGGACAATCCTCCGGTAATGCTCTGGGCTGACAGTATGGGGACAAGTTCCTTTGCCGACGCTGGGCCAACTCTTGCTCAGAGAGACGAGCCCGATCAAATCTGCATGGGCTCCTCGGGGGGGTGTTGGCGGCTGTGGCGCAGGAGGCCTTTGGAACACCGGTGCCAGGCGAGGAAACCGGCGAGGTTGGGCTGACTGACGCTCTTGCCGAATTTCCTCCTCCTGTTCAATGAAGCGAACGTCGATGCGGGTCGCTAACCGGATCAAGTCACAGAAGGAAGACGGGAGGTCTCTAGCGGCCAAGACATCCTTGAGAGCCCTTTTTTTGAAGGTGGAAAACAGAGCGGCCTCGTTCCATGACAGTTCGAGGTCAGGTGCGGAATTGCCACGCGTAGGGCCCCTACAGACAGATCCCCCTGGCGTAGGTTTAGGAGTGCTGTCTCAGCGGAGCATGCACGGGCTGATTTCTCAAACACATTGCGGAACTCACTGAGGAATGACTGTAGATCCACTGTCACTGGATCGTTCCTGTCCCACAGAGGTGTAGCCCATGCCAGGGCCTTCCCGGAGAGCAGGCTAACCACGAAAGCCACTTTCGCACGTTCGGACAGGAACTGATCGGCCATCAGCTCACGTGCATAGAGCATTGGGTGATGAACCCCTGCAGAGTTTTTGGGTTTTCTGTCGAACTTAGATGGGAGCGACAGCCGAAGCTTGGGACCCCTCAGAGCCACAGGAACCGTAGAGGCAGGTTGCTGCTGCTGGACGGTGACGAGTTGCTGCAACATGGTGGATAGTTGGGTAAGTTGCTGCGCCTGTTGACCTAGTTGCTGTGAATGGCGAGCAACAACGGTCGTAGACCGCCCGGCTGGGTAACGGCACCTTGGCCGGATCCCTGGGCCCGATCCTACTGTAACGGTCTGGGAGGTGGATCCACTGGACCCCCACAGGCGATGGTGGGAAGCCCCCCACCAGGGAGCGGAATCTAAGTAGGTCAAGGTATTCACCAGAGCCCGCCGCAAAGCAGGATGGACTTGCTGCGGCGGGAGTCTACCAGTTAAATTCCACTGGCGGGGCTTGCCTGCGGTGGCGGCCAAGGTTAGGCGAGGTACGGAATCGGCAGGCAGGCTCGTAGTCGGGGACAGGCAGGAGGTCAGGACAGGCGGCTGAGGCTCGTGAACGTAGACAGGCAGAAGGTCAGGGCGGCGGCAAGGGTCGTGGTCGGTAAAATAGGCTCGAGGTTTCGGTTTCTAGGGTAGGCAGGAATAGACAAAAACTAAGAAGGCTTTTTCCAATGGGATATACACCAAGGATCTGGCGAGGGCTGCAAGGAAGAGGCCGGACTTAAAGGGGTTGTCTCACTACAAAGATTGTCATTCAAATTAAAGATCTTCAAAAAACAAGCACGTTTGCAATATATGTCAATAACAAATCTTCAACTGATTTCTAGATAACTTGCTTTTAGTGGCTCCAGGGGCTGCTGAGGTCTCTATAGTCACCGACCTGCTTGTTCTCCCTGATAGGCTGTATCTCCGGCATCTTATCACAGCAGGTCGCGGCGGGAGCGAGCACACAAGTTTAACTATCTCCTGTCCTTTCTCTCTCTGTCCTCGCTCTGCCTGCGCGAAGTGATTTAGAGCAGGCATACTAGCAGCCCCTGTCAGTTCCCCTGCTGCCTTATCTGTGTCTCAGCCTAATTATTATTCACTGCTGTTAACTATTTCCTGCCCATGTCATTCAGCTCTGAGTTTGCCTAATTAGCATTCACTCTCCTGTTTACCTAACCAGCTTCACTGCTGAAGTGAATGATTCAGGCAGGAAATAGTCAACAGTCAGTGAATAGTAATTAAGCAGACACAGACAGATGTAGCACTGAGATAACTCCATGCAAATACAACAGGCTGCCCAGCCCTGGCAGCTAGTCACATCAGAGATTATTTGAATCGCTTCCCCCCTGCCCAATTCCCTGTGCTGGGAACCCCTGGCCTGCCCTGCGTGCTGTCATGTATGGATGTATGGGGAGAGAAATATGTGCTGTGTACACGGTGGATGCTATTGAATGGTCAGCAGCAAGGGAAAGAGAACTCTGTGATCTGAGATCTTCTCCCTTCCAATGCTGTTAGCATCGGGAGCGAGCGCAGCAGCATGACATCACCTAGATGAAGGGAGGGGGGGAGAGGACTCCAGGAAGCCAGTGCTCCCGCCCATGATTTCAAAACTCCAGCTCTTAGGACAGCACCAAGGTAGGATGAAATCCAGTCGTGAGACAACTCCTTTAAATAGGAGCAGTGCCCTATCTATCTATCTATCTATCTATCTATCTATATCACTCCATATATGATATTAGATGTTCTAATAGAACACTTACAATGTCTCAGCATCCCACCATATAATCCAGAGTATATCATCAGTATCTAATTGTGACATCTATTATGGTTATCTGAAGGCCATTATAGAACTCCATCTTATACTTCCACCTTGCTCCCCTGAGGAACCGCAACTTAGCAGGGAAATGCGTCGGACAAGAGATAAAAAATTTATGTGTTTGTTTGCCTATGAGGGGCTAGTAGGGTCAGTCAATAAGAGGTGGGGGAGCCCTTTTCGGGGCAACTTTCCCTACCTGGCAGGAAGGGAGTACATAGGAGAAACAGATTTATTTATTGCCATCTCTTCATCTATCCCCACATAAGGGGCGACATGTATGAATCTCGCCGGGTCGGGGCGCACCTTTCCGCCAGTTTTCTGGCGGAATCTGCGCCTGATTTATGTCGGGGCCGGGGCGCGCTCATACAAAGCATGTAAAGTCCGCCGCGCCCCTCCAGTGTGTGGGGCGCAGTGCGGGGACCTAGGCGCAGTGCGGCGCTGCGCCTAAGATTCGCCGTCTGAGGCGGTACGCTCGTACATGCGGGCAAAAGTTCCCTGCGCCTCGCCAATGTGTGTGGGGCACCGAAAAACAGTTCCGATACGAGACAGGCTGGAGAACAGCGAGAAATCATTCCAGATGTCGGTGCGGATTCTGAATCAAAAATCACCTTTATAAAGGCTTTCAACATTCTCAGGAAAAGAGCTGAAACCTAAAAAATAAAAAATACATAAAAAAAAATCACTTCCAATATCCTAATTCAAGAATTAGGATATTGTAAATTGCCGGGAAATACAGTAATTCAAATTCAGAAAGCTATTCTGATTGGTCGGCATAAACCGGCCAATCAGAATAGGAGCGACAGTGAACCATTTAAAACCTATGGGGAAGTTTAGAACAATCAGAATCCACGGCGGGATAGTTCAAAATACAGTAAAAATGCTGAAAAGAGCTTATTGGTTAAGCTACCGGGGACTTGGCTAGCTCAGCCAATCAGAATAGGAGCGACAGAGACCCATTCTAGCCTATGGAGAAGTTTAGACCAATCAGAATCCAGTTCAAAATACTGTAAAAATGCTGAAAAGAGGTGATTGGCTGAGCTAGCGGGGGCTTTGCTATCCCAGCCAATCAGAGCGCGAGCTACTTCTCCCATTATAGTCTATGGAGAGATGGGCGCTCTGAAATCTCGGCGCTCAGCGCCGTGCGGCATGAAGTATTAATAAAAAAAATCATTTTTATTAAGTGTAAAACATTATCAGATAAAGAGCAGAACCCTTCTTTACAAATAAAGCAGTTAAAAACCCGAACAACGCGTTTGTCGCAGAGACCGGCGCTACATAGGGAATTGCAATAGAGAGAATTGCCGGGAAATACAGTAATTCAAATTGTTTAAGCTATTCTCATTGGTCGGCATAAACCAGCCAATCAGAATAGGAGCGACAATGTCCCATTATAACCTATGGAGGAGAATTGACCAATCAGAATAGGAGCGACAATGTCCCATTATATCCTATGGAGAAAAATTGACCAATCATATTCAAAGGCGGGACAGTTCAAAATACAGTAAAAATGCTGAAACGAGCTGATTGGTTGAAGCGGCGGGGGCTTCGTTT